>VMDO01007420.1:50259-91512 GCA_007922755.1 Pedetes capensis
TTTTTTTTTTTTTTTTTTTTTTTTTTTTTTTTTTTTTTTTTTTTTTTTTTTTTGTAGTACTGGAGTTGGAACCCAGGATCTTGCACATGCTAAGCAAGTGCTCTACCATTGAGCTGCACCCCCAACCTCTATTTTTATTTTGAGACAGGGCCTCACAAAGTTGTATAGGCTGCCTCTGGCCTTGAACCCCTGACTTTCCTGCTTCAGCATCTAGAGGAGCTAGGATTACAGATATGCACCAGTGCACCTGGCAGTAATTCCTTTCTTAAACACACACAATCAACTACTAAAACATTAATTATTAATGATAGTGACAGTAGCAGCAAAAAGACCCTCCCTTCATTTGACATCCTCCTCTAAAGATCTCTTGGGTATTAGTTTAAATGTCTGCTCTGAGGAGTCTTCTTTGTCCATACACTTAAAAGTAGCCACCCTCTAACTCTTTATTGTGTTGTTTGATTAGAAGTCTCTACATTGCATTTGTCACTCTCCTACACATATACATGTTGATATTTGTTTACAGTTTTCTGCCCCCTGCCCTGTTATATAAGCTCCATGAAAGCCAGTATCATGTCTTTTCTCCTCTGCATTCTCAACACATGACAAACATAGAAGGCCCTCAGTAATGATCTCCAAATGATTAAATGAATGATTTCCTTTTTTTCCCTGTCTACTATAGACCACAATGTTCTCAAGGGCAAGAACTTTATCTGTATGTCTTTTATGTCTTTATAGTTGGGTGTAATAAACACTTGTTACATAAATGAATGAATTATTGCTATAAATGAGCAATAACCTAAAGATAAAAGTTATTAATGTGATGTTCTACTTTTAAAATCTGCATTGGCATTTTTACTTTAAAAAAATCAAAACGCTTTCTTTTAAGGTTCTACTAATTCTTTCTAAACTAGTGCTAATTTGTATGACTTATCCATATGCATCAAAATTAATTTTCCAACTTTAACTAAGGCTTATAAATAAATAAGTATACATATATGTATGTAGCTGGAAAGCTATATATACACCTACCCACACATATATAAAACATATGTTAGTCCTGTTCTAAGGATCTGCCAAACTTTCTTGGTTAGACTTGCCAATTGCAATCATGTGACAGGATGACAGTTCTCTTCTCTGGGAGAAGTCCAGACTTCCAATGTCTGGGACAGAAATAATACAGACCAAGAAACATATATAGCTGGTGATGGATGATTTTTGGCTCCCATAATGTGAAGTTTGGTTGTCTTACTGGGAGGCTATGAAAATCATTAGACCAGAAATTATTTTTATTTCTACTCAGTTGAAAGAAGTTTTCCTTCTTATATTTCTGGGTGTAGGCATGTTGCAAAGATGATTTCCCTGGTCAATATGGATTTATATTAAACTCTGTCACTCAATGATAGCATGAAATCTTTTTGCCAGTGTAGCTGCCTTATTTTTATTGCATAGCAAATATGTATCCAAATATATCCAATTATAGTTGCTTTCCTGTTACCAATAATATAGTATTGCTAAAGAGTGAAGATGTTTTCACTCTCAGGCAGAACCAATTCTAAAGACATGACAGGGACTCTGATTCAGTGATTGCATTTGCACATGCAGAGGAGGTAATGGTTTAGTATGATTTCAGCTGCAAGCAAGAAAAGAATTAACTAACAGTGGCTTTAAAGAACTGAGGTTCAGTGGCTCCATGGCACTAAGGCTGCTATCTATGCAATGTGATTGGCCTCCTCGTCACAGTGAAATGACAGCTTCAACTCAAAAATGTTTCAGCGTATTTGTCCTTGCAAAGTGTCCAACTATAAGAAGCAGGAGGTAGTGGATAAGTGTCTCCTCTTATGAAGGAAAGAAAAGTTTTTACTACAATTTTCCAACAGATTTCTTTTTCTATCATATTGACTATAAATTATCTCATGACAGTTCTAGACCAATTGCTAGAATTACGTTTTCTGAGAACTAGAGATCCTTGTTTGATTTCTGAACAAATTGAGGCTCCATTTGAAAAGACAGAAAGGGAGAGAGTGTTTGCATTGGCAGGACATGGAGTCTGCCACAATGGCCTATCAAGCACACTCAGAATGTTTCATGGAGATCATGCTCATGTTAAATCTTGAATTCAAATACAAGTTGGCCCAATAATAAAGTTTGGAAAACTCAAAAGACAGAGAAATCCTTCTACAAGTGTATGGAACCACCAGAGAACTGCAAATAATTAGTTACAGCTGATCATTGTGTACATGCAGAATAGTGAGAGAAGAGACTGCAAAGGTCACCAGGGGCCATGACCTGAAGGCAATGTGGAAGCAGAGAGTCAAGTTCCCATACCTTCTGAGATTCTTTCAGAGACTATAGTTAAAGTTGCAAATAAGCCAGGTACCATGATGCACACATGGAATCCCAGCTACTTGGGAGGCTGAGGCAAGAATTTTGACTTTGAGGCCAGAGGAAGCCTGTGCAATTTAGCAAGCCCATGTCTCAAAAATAAAAAATAAAAAGAAACAAGGGGACAGCCCAGGGAAGGAGCACTTGCTTAGCATGCACAAGGTCCTTAGTTCAATCAATTTTGAGTAGTGCAAAACAGATGAACTAAATAAATACATAAATAGAAATTTGCAAATAAATATCCACCAGGACTTTCCTTCCATAAGTCAGTGAAAAAAAAATCAAGGCCAATACTATCAACTCTTTATATGGAAATGAAAAAGAGTGAGCAGTCATTGCTTATGATATATTGTTGTGCTCACGCTTTCTCTCTTCCTCCCTGCTCCTCATGCAATAAATTTGCCCAGAGATTTGGGGTTATTTTTAGCTCTTCACTAAAACTCACAGTACTCAATGGGTTATGAAGCCTCAGAAGATTTTCCAATTATACTTCCCCTACTATAAACTTTGGAGAAAATATAGTTGAGTGCTTAGAGTGAAACCAGTCTTACTACCCTTGTCATTGTTGACTGAGCCAAGGGATCAGTACCTGAGCCTAAATCTGCCCAATAGGAATGTGTATGTGATAATAACTAAGCAATATAATCAGGTCTTTTCACCTTGGGAAGGTTAACAGAATGAGGAATGGATGCCAGAAACGTCAGTTGCAGAGCAAAGTACAGGGGAAGGAGGTGGGAAGAGAGAAAAAGAACTAAAGAGAGAATAAGAGGAAGAGGGAAAGATACAATAACTGAGCTCTAGAAATTATCACAATAAATCTCTGATCTTGGAAACTGAAGGTGGGGTGGAGGTAGAGGGTGAAATCACAGAAAGTGTTAACTCTCAGAAAAATTTTAGTGCCCTAAACCATGCTATCATCATTATCATCAGCCCAAAGAAATCATTGGATGGAGTCTCAAAATGTAAGCTAATTCTATTCGCTCAAAGAATGTACCATTCTGATAAATTGTTGATGAAGGTCACAGTCCCCACCTTCCAAGGTGAGTCTCTGAAGTGCAAGGTCTTCGGGAAATAGTCTTTGTGAGTTTGTGGTTAATAGCAGAAAGAAGACTCCATTCCTGAGTAGTTCTGAAGAAGAAAATAATAGTCAAAATGGATTGTAATGAAGCAGCAAGAGAAAGAAGTAATGTTATTTAGCAGAACTCAGGGTTAGGAGAGGATTCATGGATCTGACTGTGTGGAGGGTAGCCTGAAGTGCATATAGAAACAGATTCCACAACTAGAAAGAAATTTCTGGCCAACCAGCCAAAAGGGGCTTACGTCTCCCAGGGTAGTAGTTCTCCATCCTCGCTTAGCAGGCCTGGAACCCATACATGAGGGAGCTTTCAGCTCTCTGTAGAAAAATATCCACGTGATGAGACCAACAGTTCTTTCTTGAGAAGGTCTACCTTTTGCTCTCAGACCATGGCCATCTTAATTGTTCGTTATAGTGCTCTTCCTTTTATGGAATTGCTGTGAGAAAACGTGGTAAAGATTTTAAGTTTATGTTCTTAGCAAAATAAAAATTAGCCAAAATAATGCCAGATTTGTGACCTTATGTAATTCATCACTGTGACTAGTTTACAGACTTAAAAATTTTAATAAAATTCTAGCAGCATGGTTTTGTGCAGATGAAATAAGATAAAATGTATAGTATGTGTGATCCACAAGAAACACTCAAAGTCGTCTCTTTATTATTACATAAAGGATAACAGGATTACACAGAGGATAACAATTATTAAAAGGTAATATACTATTGTCTCTCTATTATGTATAATGTATGTTACATGCTAAATTATTTTTTTTTTATATCTTTTTTCTTTTTTAGGTACTAGGAGTTGAACCCAGGGCCTTGCACTTGCATGTTTTCCAAGTGCTGGACCACTGAGCTGCACCCCCAGCCCATGTTTTTTTTTACTTTTTGAGACAGGGTCTCATGCAGACTGCCTCTGGTCTCGAACTTGCAGTCCTCCTGCCTCCGCCTCTGGAGCCCCTGGGCTTACAGGAGTGCACCACCACGCCCGGCTTTTATATCTTATTTTAAATCAAGTTTTATACTACTATATGTTCTTCTTCATTATAAGAGAAATACCGTATTACTCAGCTCATGCATTGCGTGACAGAAAAACCAACCAAGTCAAACTTATGGGAGAAAAATTTTTTGTTTTGTTTTTTGTTTTTTGAGACAGGGTCTCACTGTGTAGCCCAGGCTAGCCTGAAACTTGCATCAATTCTTCTGCATCAGCTTTTGAGAAGAGAGCAGAAAGAGTAACTGGAAGCAGGGCTCTAGGTAGAAAAAAAAAAATCTCTAAAGACCCTCTCCCAGTGACCTACTTCTGCAAAGCATAGGACCCACCTCCCTAAGCTCCATAACCTCCACAAACAACACTGCCACCTAGGGACCAAGCATGCAAACACATGACCTTTTGGGGACATTTTAGATCAAATCGTAACATTCTGTCTCTGGCCTCCAGAAGTCAGGGCCATCTTATAATGCAAAATGCATTAAGTCCAAACTCAAACATCCCCAAAGTCTTAACAATCACATTTGTGTTCAAAAGTCCAAGTTCAAAATCTCCACTGAGACTCGAGGAAAATTCAGCTGTGGGCCCCTGCAAAATAAAAAACAGGTTACATATTTCCAACATACAATGGCACAGAATAAGCATTCCCATTCCACAATGGAGGAATGAGGGCACAGAAGGGAAAGTCTGGTTTGAAGCAAGATCTTTTACCCACAGGACAAACAAATCCAGGGATCCATTTCTGGCATCTGGCATTTGACATCTTCTGGGATTGACAGGTTTGGTGAGCCCTCCCCTCTGATCTTGCCATTTGTAGCACACATCGCCCTCATAGAATGGCTCCACTTGTTAGTGGGAGGTTCCCTTGGCAAACATTTTGTGCTACTAAGACATCCAACATCCTGGGGTCTCCATGGTTGCTTAGGTTCTTCCCTTAAAGTTTCCTGTATCAGCCCTTCAGGGGCTCTCTTCGTGGCATTTGAGTCTGGTATACATTGCCTGGCCTCACAGGATATTTTTCTGGAACCTTGGTGGCAGCCTCCATAGCCCTTTAACTTTTGTATTCTACATGCCTGTAAAACCAGTGCCATGTGGATGAGGCCAAGATTTGCTGACAGCTCAAGTAGTGGTTTCATCCTTTTAGACCACAGCTGCAGCATCAGCTTCTGTGTTCCCTTGATGGGAAACCACTTTCCTGGGTGGACTCTTTTTAGGAGTGCATCCAGAAGACACTCACTTTTCAAATGAGTTTTCAGTTTCACACCCTGGAATCTTAGATGGGAGGTGCCTGGATGACCCCTGTGTCCCAAGTGGATTTATTCTATTGTGTTCCTTAATGATGTTTATCTCTTCAACAACTACGGCCTCTTTCCCTGAAACAATCCTAGTTGCCATAACCTTAGACAAGCCACAGCTTTTTTCCTCTTTAAACTGTATATTTTTCCAATCCTTCTGTTCTTCCATTTTCTGGGATGTTGTTGTTGTTATTGTTGTTGTTGTTGCTGTTGTTATAAATCTGGCTAACTGCAGGAAGCAGCAACCAATATATAGCCTCAAGATTATGCCACTCTCATGATATTGTCTCAGCCTAGTTAATTAGCCCATTACTTTCAAATTTAGCCTCACTCAAATCTTTAGGATAAGGACAGAATGCCCACAAACTCTTTGCTAGAGTGTAACATGAATAATCTGTAGTCCAATGTCCAATGGAGTCCTCATTTTCCTCTGAAACCCTGTGAACCCTGTCCACATTTCTATCAGCTGTGCTGTTCTGGTCTTCCTTACACCCATCAGAACATCCTCTCAGGCTCTGCTTAAAGTACTTCAGGGCTTCTCTTGCCTACCTCTCCAAACTCTTCCAACATCTTCCTACAAACAAGTTCCAATGGCCTAAGAACCACATGGTCAGGTTTCTGCACAGCATTGACCCACTCTCTGGTACCAATTTCTATATTAACTCATACATCACTGTGACAGAGAAACAGACTGAATCAAACCCATGAAAGAAAAAAAAAAAATTACCAGGAGCTCATGGTTAGAGGATCACAGTCCATAATGGCAGTGGAGCAAGTGCACCAGAGGCAGGTGGCAGAACCCATGGCAAAGAACCTCATGTCTTGGCAATCAGGAGAAGAGAGCAGAGAGAGACCAACATAAACCAGAGGTCCAGGTATAAAATCTCCGAAGTTCAGCCCCCAGTGACCTATATCTACAAAACTTAGTACTCATCTCCCAAAGTTTCATAGCCTCCACAAACAGCACCACCACCTAGGGACCAACTGTTCAAACATATGACCTTTTGGGGATGTTTTAGATCCATCTATAACAAATATGTGGTAAAGGTTTTTTGTTTGTTCATTTGTTTTTGTTTGAGACATGGCTTCCCTATGTATCCCAGGCTGTCCTCAAACTTGTGATCCTTTTGCTTCAGCCTCCTGAGTGTTGGTATGACAGGTGTATGCCAGCAGGCCTGATTGTAGCCAAGTTTTAGAAGCAGAAAAATGGATGTGTGAAACAAAAAAAAAACAAAGAAAGATAAAGAAAGGAGAGGGAGCAAGAGTGAGAGCGAGAGTGAGAGAGGAAGGAAGGAAGGGAGGAAGGAAGGAAAAGGGAGGAAGGAAAGAGGGAGAGAGGGAGGAAGGAAGGGAAAGAGAAAGGAGGGAGGGAGAGAAGAAGGAAAGAAAGGGAAAAGAGGGAGGAAGAAAGGAAGGAAGGAAAATAGAAATCTCACTGAGATACCATCTCTGTCTTTTAGTATGCCTCAAATATTTGTTTTATGTAGTTGTAGTAAAGTTATTTATACTTGTGTTTTAAGCATAATTAACAAACAAATGTTCATTTGTCTTAGATGACAGATAATATCTACTACTAGATGGTTTATTAGTCTTTCCCAATTAAAAAAATGACTCAGGTAATCAATATGAGTTTTAAAGAAGTGGAAACTCATAACTCAAGTTTCCTAGCAATAAAAATGATCATTTTATTGCTGTATGTAGCTCTCTTTTATAGAATGGAGGAAAGAGACTATAATAACTATTCCAGTATGCCTCATAAGTTTGTAAATAGTTTGTAAAATTTTTATTTTAAAATTTTTAATCAAAATAGTACATGCATATGCTATAGCCTGAATATTTGTGTTGCCACCAATTCATAGGTTGAAATCATAACTCCCAAGATGATGATGTTAGGAGGTGGGACCATTGGGAGGTAATTAGATCCTGAGGGCAGCACCCTCATGAGTGGAATTAGAGTCATTATAAAAGAGGCCCTGGAAAGCAACTTGCCCTTCTACCATGTGAGTATACAGCAAGAAGTTGCCACCTTCTGTGTGCCAGAAAGGGAGCCTCCATCATAGACCTAATCTGCTGGTGCCATCACCTTGGCCTTCTCAGTCTACAGAACTGTGAGAAATAAATTTCTGTTGCTTATAAGCCACAGCTTGTTATTTTGTTATAGCAGCCTGAACAAACTAAAAGAGCATACAACTTTAAAAGACAAATATAATAGAAACACAGAAGTCCTCTGTTGTACCTTTCCTAGTGGATCCTCTTAGTCCATCTCCCTAGAGATAACAACTTCCAATTCTTTTAGCTATTTTTCTTGTTCCTTTCCTTTTTCTTTTCAGTACTGGAGGGTTGAACCCAGGGTCTTGCACATGCTAGGCAAGTGCTCTACGACTGAGCTGCACCCCTAACCCGTTTTTTATATTTATTTATTTATTTATTTATTTATTTATTTATTTATTTGATTCAGGGTGTCACTACATTGTGCAGGCTGCCTCTGGCCTCTAGTCACTGGGATTATATGCGTGTGCCACAGTGCCAGGCTTCTTTTGGCTATTTTTCTATACTATATTCTCAAGTTTCTTAACCATTTGGGTGCCATTTGTAGAGTTACTGACTTTAGATGTTACCTTTCTGAATCCCATCTCTAAAAGGTAAGTATTCATCACTCTTTAACATACAACATGACATATTGACACATTTCTGTGATTAGGAGAAAATATGGAACAATGATCTGATCAAGAGCTTTTTGAACCAAACACAGACAGTTCTACTTAACAATCTTTCCTAATTAAAAACTGTCTTAATTTTTAAATAATTTTTTTCTGAGGATTCACAACTAGGATTATCAATTACAGGTAATAAACTGAATTGTCTGCATTGTAAATCATTGGGAGTGTAATCCCAGTACTCAGGAGGCTGAGGCAGGAAGACCATGAGTTCAAGGGCAACCTGTGCTACGCAATGAGTTGGAGTTCAGCCTGGGCTACATGGCAAGACCCTGTCTCAAAAAACAAAAACAAAAGAATCTGTGTAAATCTACATAAATATTTTCATTCTCCTAATCATAAAATATTAAAGCCATAAAGACTCCTGTTTACCCTTTTTATAGGAACGGGCATATATATGAAGCTTTAGCTTTTAGTACCTAGCGTGGACATTGTTTCAGTCTGACATTGTCATTTGATAGGCAAACAACAATAAAAACAAAAACCCCAACCACAATCAAAATGATTTCAGTTGACTTAATTATCACTTTAATTTTTTTTCACTTTGGAAAAATTCCCTATTTGAAATACAAGCACTGTTTTGTTTCTTTTTAACCCTGTTGTATCAAAGTGTCATTTCTCTCTCCCACCCCAAACCCACCACCCCCAACTCCCCCATTTCCTACTCATTCCCACCTACTCTGAGGTCCTAGAGATGGATCAATTCCAGGGTCTCAAAGGGAAGACAAGTACTCTCACTGAACTATATCCTTAGCCCCAACAGGGTGTCATTTTTACATGCTGTATAGGTAAGGTCACTTACAATCCATTTCTATATTTACAGCGCCAAGCCCATCAATCAGCTGGGGTTTGAGCTGAGTATAGTGAACTTCAGATTGTGTGCATTTACACTGGCGCCTACATTTAAGAAAGGTGTCACAATAGCCTAACTGCCACCACTGTAGATTCCTCAATAGACTGACTTCTGGCTCTAGCTGTGAACTTCCCATCTGGAGGGACAAATTGTCATTGAACACAAACAGGATAATTTCTTTAGGGAGCTTGGTACCCCACACCACTGATGCAGATTAACTGAAGAATGGTATTATCAACAGTGTCTTTGATAACATCTTGAGAGTTGGAGATCAGCACTGGGATCCCTTTATGAAGTTGTAGTACAGTTGAATCAATAGCCACATCTGTGCAAATGCTGAAGGAGACAAGAAAGAACAAAAGTCCTGTAACCTGCTCTAAAAAGGTGAGATCTTCCTAGATGGCAGAACGAGAGAACATTTTAACACAGCAAGCAATTGGTAAAGTCCTTGGCAGAGTACATAAGAAATCCAGATTCATATATAGCCCAGAATATGCCCAGTACTAACTTAATAAGGTACTGAAACTTTTTAGAGACATTATTCTTTTCTCATCCTCTGGGACTGTGTGTGTGTGTGTGTGTGTGTGTGTGTGTGTGTGTGTGTGTGTGTAGGAAATTACACTATAGTATACAGCCATTTGAATTAACTCTATTGCCAGTTATCATGGCACATGCCTGTAATCCTAGAACTCAGAAGGCTGAGGTAGGAGGATTATGAATTTGAGTCCAGCCTGGCTATATAACAAGACCCTATCTCAAAAATCCAAAGTAAATTGATTAATTAAATGTATTTAACCTCCATTTTCTGATGGAGAATCTTTAAAAGATGCTCTGACATTCCTTTGATGAACAAGTAAAGTGCTGTCAGTAGCTTAAATATTTCAACTATCAAGTATACTTATAAAAAGATACTTCTAGTGGGTTGGCTTGGTCCTATCCAGTTGTTAGGTGCCGTGAAGTTGGTATCCGACTCATAGCGACCCTCATAGGGTTTTCAATGGCTGATTTGTTTCGGGATTGCCTTGGGAGTGGATTGCCAGGTTCTTCTCCCATTTTTGTGGTGCTGGGAATTGAACTCCGGGACCTCAGAGAATGCAGCACAGTGCTTTACCAACTGTGCTAAATCCCAGCCCCCATCCAGTAGAACTGGACTTTTTTCTTTTCTTTCTAAGTAGCTCAGGCTGGCCTCGAACTCACCATCCTTCTGCCTCAGCCTCCCATGTGCTTTGATTATAGGCATATGCCACCAGGCTTGGCCTGAATTGAACTTCTTTGAAGCAAATCAAGGTAAATCAATAATTGATCATCCCCCTCCAAAAATAAAAATAAAAATAAATTGATCATCCTGAATTACACTCTGGATAATTTGTTTCAGCTGTTGAGCAATTTGACCAGAGTACAGGAATAGCCTCCATGTTGGAAGATGAGGAACAACACGCCTGACCTCTCCCACATTGTATCCCACAAACAGCTCCAGGGTTTTCCAGTACTTTGTCGTGGTAGAATTTCAAGATAATGATGGCTCACATTAGTCAAAATTATTTGAAAAGTTTTCGTTCAAATCCAAACCCATTATGAAATGGATTTCAAAACTGCATGTAATAAGTAACAGCTGCAGAGGAATCCTTAAATACCTCCTCCCATAAGATTATTTCCTTATTATGCACATTGAAATTAAAGGCAAGACATAAAAATTTTAAGGCAATAACTAAAATATGCAGTAAAATAAAAA
This sequence comes from Pedetes capensis, assembly GCA_007922755.1. Taxonomy (NCBI): domain Eukaryota; kingdom Metazoa; phylum Chordata; class Mammalia; order Rodentia; family Pedetidae; genus Pedetes; species Pedetes capensis. The sequence goes on from VMDO01007420.1 coordinate 61,302, forward strand.
TTCAAGGCAGCAAATAAAAAATTATAGAACTTATCTCAAATTCCTCTGAAAATTATCCTGTGTTTTGGGGATCTCATGTGTGTAGCTTCCAGGTCCTATTGTATCTACATTCCTGATATTTTATTCTATTTAGGACAGTTACAGAGAAATAGCTCATGTATAGTTCCTCTATGCACCAGGCATTGTTCAAAGTGATTTGCATATATTTACCACTCAATCTCCATTTGCCTTTTGTTTTTCGTAACAAAATTTAGAAACAGAGAGACACAGAGAGAATAACAACTTTCTCAAGGTTGCATAGGGAGGAAGTAGCAGAATTTAGATGCTATTCCAGGTTGTGTGGTTCTGGCAATAAAGTACATAATAATGCCTCTCAAAAATTCTTAATTTGTTACACTTATTTACCAAAGCCTATGACTTTAAGGTTTTCTGAGGGGGAAGCAAAAGAGAGCTGCTTAAAAAATGTTAGAATAAAACGTGATACTGTTGTGCTCATTTTTAAAAAATCATTTTCTGTCTTCATGAGCACAAAGCCATGTCCTCACACCAAAATGATACATACCAAAATGAGTGTTCCAGAAATGGATTTGAACTCAAAATCTTTGATGATTATCCATAAGAGACATGAGAGAATCTAATCTAAACAAGATGATATGAGCTAAACATGAAGCTCAAATTAATTGTACAACCTAGAATTGCTCTCTGAAAGGCTAAATCTTTGGATTTTTGTACTATTTGGAAGAGGAGTAGGTTCTGTTAATAGGACAGACTTCATGCAGCATATGTTTAAAAAAAATTTGGAAGCACTTAAAAAATACAAGCTTGGAAGCTCAAATCTTGCAAAAAAGGGGGAAAAATCCTTAAAATGTTTTGGAGCTTTTAGAAGAAAGTCAATATTAAAATTAGTATGGAACATAGAGAAGGAGCTTTATGAGCTGAGTGACTGTTGTTTTTCTAAATGTCAGCATGGAAACCCAAACAGAAAGAGGTGAGTTGGGTCCCTGGAAAGACTGACTGGGAAAGCTGAGTGCTAAGTTTGTGACGTGGTTGATGGCAACCAAAAACTGTCAAGTACTTGATGACAAAGTGTTTCCTGGAGCGAGGGGCTGTTTTAAGTTATATAAACAAGGGGAATATTGTGCGGTCATGTGCTTCAAACCAAGAGGTGATCAATAGTGGCAATATTACCAATGATTTGAATAATGTTCCCAGACAAAGCTCTCTGGGATTTGGAAACCATTCATAAATAGTTTCAACTGAGCTTTATACTAAAATAACAATCTCGGTATACAGCAGAGAAAAATGACCAACTTTAAAACATAACTTGCACTCTGCTTTTATGTTAACAGCATGGAAAATAATCAATTTTGAAACAATCTGCACTCTGCTTTCATTTAACGTTGTGATTCTGAAATATAACATTTGACTATTAACAGAGGCAATGGCTTACTTCATCATAGCTTTAGAGTTTCACCCTGGACATGATATTTAATTAAGTACTAAACTAATTAAATATAGTTTCCTCTGAAGGCATGGCCACCTACTCTAAGGAAATCAGAAAAGTGTGCTGTAGATCAAAGTTACAAACTTCTTTAGGCCTTAGTTTTCTCATCTGTGAAAAGGAAGTATTTTTCTGAACCCCCTATAAGAGTTTACAGGCAGTGGTAGAGTGCTTGCATAACACGCTCAAGGTCCTAGGTTCTATCTCCAGGACTGCCAAAAGAAAAAAGAAAAGAAGAGAAAGGAAAGGAGAGGAGAAAAGAAAAAGCTTATGGGGAGGCCAAGTGCAGTGGCTTCTGCCTTGTAGTTCCAGCTACTTAAAAAGCTGAGGCAAAATTATTAGTTCAAGTCCCTGGGTTTGATTCCCCACAAACAAAAAAAAATTGGGGGGGGGGGGAATGTTTGTTGTTGTTGCTTTTACCCTCATAATCAAACTTCAAATCAAACATCAGATATTGTTAATATGAGTTCTCCCTAAAGTGGATGTTGTTGTTAGGTGACATGGAGTCGATATTCAATTCACAGCGACCCTATATACAGCAGAAGAAACATTGTTGTCGTACTTCTCTGTTGTTCATAGGGTTTTCAATGGCTGATTGTTTTTTAGGGAATGAGTTGCCAGGTCCTTCTCCCAAGCCTACAGCACCTGGTGTTCCCAGGCGGTCTCCCACCCAAGTACTAACCAGGTCTAACCCTGCTTAGCTTCCAAGATTGGATGCCACAGTGCTAAGGCTGCAGGCCTTAAAAGTGGATAGCAGTTCTAATAGAAAAGAGGGCTCTGGGTATGTGTGTGAGTATGTATCAGATAAACCCGCACATACCAATATGTTATGTATATATGTATTACATTCACAGATGAATATGGAGCTTAAAAAATTTACCACACTGTAAACTGTATAATAAAGCCTCACTGTGGAAACCAGCAAAGAAATTCACCTAGCTTTCTCAATATAATCTCCCAGGAACATTTTTCTCCCCACACAGTAAGAAATGCATTTTGCAAAATATCTAAACTACCAGCCTAAATAGAGTTGTGATTCTCTACAGCCTTTACTGTTTCTGGCTCACGACTTACCTTTTATCGGGACAATTAAGTGTTTTTGTTTAAAAGTCTTTCCACTCTAATTAAACAGAGATAGAACTGAATAAACAATGGAGTTCTGGAAGCTGACAAACTGAAATGTCAATAAGCTGCTCAAAGATACGTTCTGTCCAAAGACATTAGGAAGTTGCATTGATCCTGAATGCATAAGAGGAGAGAAAGACCTTTAGATTAGAAAATAAGACTTAGGAGGAGTCAAGGAACCTCTTGATTAGCCTAATCATGATACTTTCCACTTACAAACTCTTTCTGATCCATAGGCTAGGAAAAGAAGGCCAAAGCTTGCCAGACTTTAAGAGAAGAGAAAGATTCCATACTCTTCTGAGTATAGTAATATTTTGTTTTTGTTTTGTTTTTTTACCATAGTGCCTCCTAACCTTTTCTTAAAGTAGAGGACATTTGTTTAGCAAAAGGCTAGTAGTGTTAGGAAAGCAGACAAGTTGGATAGCATGCAATGATTTGTCTTTTATTCATCTTTTTTCTTGGGGCAGGGGTAAGGAATGTTTTATACATTGACCACAGAGAATTTTCAGACACTATAAAATTTTTACTTAACCCAGGAGATCCCAAATTTAAAGGTAATGGTTGCACAACTTCGTAAATACTTTAAAAAACCACTGAATTATATACTTCAAATGGTTAAATTGTATGGTGTGTGAATTCTTGTCAATAAAATTGTTATAAAAAATTTTAGTGTATGCAGAGTCAACTAGGATGCTTGGGGCTAGTGATATAGCTCAGTGGTAGAACACTTGCCCAGCATGTGTGAGTTCAATCCACTGCATTAATCAGTTAATTAGTTAATTAATTAATTAAAACACAGGTTTGGAGCCTCAGAACAAATGGAGGAATCTCTAGATGTTAGGTATAGGCAACTGCATTTAAAAAGTAAAATTTAAAAAATTGCAGGTAACTCCAATAAGATGACCTACACTTTTAAGAAAATCAAAAAGAGATGATGCATGTTGGTACTTCCTATAAAGCAACAAAAGAAACCCCACGAAAGCTCACAACAATCCATAACTAGATAATCATCCTTCAGAAATCATAATTCAATATAATTCCTGATTTGCCACTACGATTATGAATAGTAGAAGTATAATGCAAACTATAACCAAAACAACATCTACATTAGAGCTAGGTTAGGAGCCCCTCATAATAATTTCTATGAGCACTTAACAGACTGCAAAGGAATTTCCTGTACACTTTCTTGGTGAATCCTCACAATGACCTTATGGAGTTTCAAGAGTTGTAAAAGCCCCCCATCTTCTACAAATGGGAATGTGGAAAAAGTGGAGGAAAGTGAGCACAGCTAAATGTCTTGGCCCTAAACACCCAAATGATAATTGAACAGTCAGATTGGAAAATAGGCCTTCTGACTACTAGTTCAACACGCTTTTCACTACAAAAATCTGACTTTAAAAATACTTCATCAGATACCAGCATGGCCTGCACCTGACCTTTAGAAGCTATTGTTTCAGCATACTTACGAAGTTCTATCCTTAATGTGTGCTAGAAAATAGCCCATTTTTTCCTATCTGCAGCATACAAAGGCAATGCACAATTAACACATTTCCTCTAAATTCTCTGTAACATTTTTGTCTGAAAACCAAGATTCATATATGTCATCAGGGAGGAGGATGCATGTGTGTGTCTATGTGCATGTAAAGAGAGAAAGACAAATTGTATCTCTGACATATTGTATTTCTGTGTGTTTGTGAAAAAAAAGAGGAAATATTATTCTATTGTGAATGTACAAAATAGAATCATTTATCAGTGTGTACAGGAAGAGTTAAAAGAAACTAACATTTATGCGATGGTTACTAGGCAGTAAATGTGCTTCCTTCTTACCATCACTCCCTCCCCCATTCTGTGAAGATATGAACACCTGGCTCACTGCCCCTCCTCCAGTTACACCCATCCATCTTTCTGAAGTAAATTAAACGTCCTTATGGCAGTCCCATGGAAGAAGGACATGGCAATCCACTCCCAAGGCAATCTCAAAACAATCAGCCATTGAAAACCCTATGAGAGTTACTATGAGTTGGACAGGACTGGAAGGCACCTAACAACAACAACAACAACAACAACAACAACAACAACATGGCAGTCTCAAGGCTCTTAATTCTTTTTCTCACCTTTATTAACCTTTTGGGCTGGGGTTTAGATCAGTTGGTAAAGAGCAGCTCTGCACTCTCTGAGGACCCAGGTTTGACCCCCAGCCCCACAAAAACTGGAAAAGGCTGTAGCAGTCCACTCCCAAAGGAATCCTGAAAGAATCAGCCATTGAAAATCCTAAGAGGGTCACTAACAACCAACAACCAAATTAACCTTTTTGTCCACACTGCTTTTAGTATCGACTTCCGGGTCCCACATTATCACCCCAAACGCCCCCATCTTTCAAATATTTATTTCAAATTATCTCAGAGACCAGAGCTTTCTGTCTGGATCTCAAGGATTTCTTCAGGCATCTAGTCATCCCATTCCTCTCTATATTTCTCTCAAGGAAACCTTAGATTCTGTGTCTATTTCTTTAGTCACAACCTTGCCAATTCTCACACTTCCTGGCCCTGTTGTCCTTTTGCCACAGGCACCTAACAGAATGTCTACCCATGTAACCCAGACACCCCATTCTCTGTGCTTTCTGTGCCCAGCGGCTCTGTGCATTCCCCCTTTGCTCCTCAGGTGATTTTCAGTGCTGCCTGGTTAAATGTAGCCCCTTTTAGAGGCTTTCCACTTCTTCAAATCTTTAACTCATAACTTTGCCTTAGGTTATTTAGATGATCTCTCTCTCTCTCTCCCTCCCTCGCTCTCTTCCTCCCTTTCTTTCTCTGTAAAACTAGGTTTTTTTCATGCAAATGTTTTCAATTGACTGTCTCCAAATCTCTAAAACTAACTACACCCCAGAACCTATCTGGGCCTATTTTTCTTCTGCTATGATAAGGTGCATATGTCTTCCTTCTCTAAAAGAAAGAAACTTAAGGTACTTTTTTTTTTCTTTTACAGTTCTAGGAGGTTGAACCCAGGCCTTCACACGTGCTAAGCAAGTGCTCTACCACTGAGGTGTACCCTCAGCCCTTTCTTTGATTTTTATATTGAGACAGGGTGTTGCTAAATTGTACAGGCTACCTCTGCCCTTAAACACATGATCCTACTGCCTCTGCCTCCCAAGTCACTGGGATTATAGGCATGTGCCACTGCTCACAGCTTACTTTTTACACACTTTTTTTGTCTCCCTCTCTTGGATGCCTTCATATTTTCATTCACACATACTGAATCTTTTTCTATTGCAACATAAAAACAGAACAAAACCTTTTTTTACCCCCAGGATTTTTGCAGTCTGCTGTCCCTTCATATGGTTGCTCAAATTAAAAGCTTGGGAATCATCTTTTTTCCCTGCCTCTTCCTTATCATCTATTCAAATGATACACAAGTTCTATTGAAGCCATCTCATCCATATCCCTTTATTCATGCACTTTTCTCCATTTGCAATGTAAAGTCTCAAAGTCTGAGCTGTCCAGTAGAAATTTAATGTGAACCACATATGTAAAATTTTAAATTTTCTGAGATCCACAAAAAAGTTCAAAGAAAATGAAATTACTTTTAAAAATATTTTTTACTTAATCTAAATATTAATAATATTGTCATTTCCACATACTGTCATAAAAAACATTAATGAGATATTTTACATCCTCCATTTGAATTAGTACTTTTTTTTTTAAATCCTAGGACGTTGAATCCAGGGCCTCACACATGCTAGGCAAGCAATCCACCACTGAGTTGCACTCCCAGCCCTACTTTTATTTTTTGTTTGGGACAGGGTCTTATTAAATTGCACAGGCTGCCTCTGGCCTCAAACTTGCAATACCCCTGCCTCAGCCTTCCAAGTACTTGGGATTACAGGTGTATGCCACAGGGTCCAATGATTCCAATGATTAGTTACAATTAACTAGGGGTATTTCACTAATGACTACCATATTGGATAGCATAGCATCTCTTAACCAAGTCAGACTCTACTGGATAGCAAGAAGCAGCTTCCAGTAGTCTTCTTGCTTCCTATTGGGCTCCCTTCCCATGTGCTCTACATACTACAGACAGAAAGATTTTTCTTAAAATAAAATCCCATGTTGTCTTCCCCCATAGTACACTTCTTGGAGTTCTGCGAGTTCTTATGATATTTGTAAGGCCCTGCATAAACTACATCTTGCCTACTTTCCAACTTCATCTCTTTCATTTCATATTCCACACTATAGTACACACTTCCACATTTGCATATACATGCATTCACACAATTCACTTTTCTTCCTTAAAGTCATTCCTATCTTTTCAGCTTCTGTTATTGTCTATTCTGTTCCTTCTGTTTAGAATGTTCTTCTTCATCCTCTTCTTCCCCACTCATCCTCAGCAGGCTAATGGCTGATAATTCTTTAATTTTCTTAGAAATCTCCTAGATCCTGTAGGTGTGGATTAAATGTTCCTCCTATGGGCTCATGTCTTAGCTCTTACTATTATCTCATACCACTCATGATTTATTTTTAAATTTGGCTGCCAACACACTGACCCTAAGAATAGTCAGTTGAGGGACAGAACTAGCTTTCTTACTTTTTACCCCTAGTTCCAATTATAGTGCCTAGCATATGGTAGGTGCTCAATAGATATGTGTTCATTGAATAAATGAGTAAATGTGATGTTTTGGGGGGGACCAGAAAAGACGAAAGAACTTTTTATATTTGTGAATTTCCTGGTGGTTTAAAGGTATCTATGTCTCTTGTCCTTTCTTAATTTCTTGGATCTCATTAGTTTGCAGATGAAATAGTTTGCAAAATAAACAGTTTCTTTAAGGTAAGTATTAAAAAGTAAAGATACAACACAACTTTTTCAATGAAAAACAGATAGGAAGACTTTCCAGAAAGAACCACTGTAAATTGCATCACTCTTGTTAGGAGAATTAACATTCAATTTTGTAATGAAATAACTGTTATTAAAAGTAACCCATGATCTCCATGTCTCCAAATCTAACAGAAATCATAAATTTTGGGTATCTTATCTGACTTCTCAGATGCTAGTCTTTTAAAATTTAAACTCTTTTTCCCCCTAGTTCTGGAGGTCAAATCCAGGGCCTCACATATGTGAGGTAAACTGTCACCACTGCGCCACATACTTAGCCTTTAACTTCCCTTTTGAAGCATTCTTTTCCTGTTGGGATCTCTGAAATCTTATTCTTCTGGTACTCCTCCTATCTTCCTAGCTGTTCCTTTTCATTCTCTTTGTCTTTAAATATTAGAGTGTCTCTAAGATAGGTCTGTAGCCTCTTGTTTCCTCATTCTCTACTTTCTTCCTAAACACTCCCATCCAAGTCCATGACATTTTTCCCCCTATGGCATATTTCTCAAATACATATATTTCAATGTCAAACTTCTCTTCTTGTCTCCAAAGCCATTTCCCAAGTATCCACCTAAACTCTCCCTTGGGAGAGATGAATGCATTCCAAATTGAACAAAATAAAAATGAATGATCTATAAAATTTACTCTCAGCTGGGTATGGTGGCACATGCTTGCAATCTGGGAGGCAGACAAAGGAAGACTGTGAGAGTTCAAGCCCAGCCTGGGCTACACACAGTGAACTTCAAATCCATCCTGGTCTCCATAGCAAGACCCTACCTCAAAGAATCAAAACCCCAAAACCAATCAAACAAAGACAAAATAACTCACTCTAGTTCTGATGCTCCCTTTTTCAAAGCTGTTTCACTGAATGACACCATTCTATATGTAATTGTTCAAGCCAGAAAACTGGCATTACCTTAGATACCATCTTCTAGTCTCAGAATTCCTATTTTCAATATCCGAAATCAGTCAATATCTAGTAGATTGACATTATAAATGCTATACATTAGTAAAGTGTAATATTCTCAAAGCCTGTATGTATTACTATATATTACCATTATATAATTACATATAATTTTGCAGAGCTGTGGAATTTTTTTCTGGGATCACACAAAGTTTGTACATTAATACTATTAAGTTCAAGGACATTTTTACTATTGTTTCTACTTTTTGGTACATGAGCAGAGAACTTGTAATTTCTTGAGTGAGGGTAAGGGGAACATCATAGTGGCAGCTTCTTCTTCTTCATTTTTGTCAAAAGAGACAAGAAATACAAGTAATCTGAATACCAGTTAACATTTATATCCTATTTCCCATTTTTTAAGGAGTTCCTTTTTTTTTTCCCCATTCCTGGAGGTTGAACCCAGGGCCGCATGCGTGCTAGGTCAGTGATCCACCACCAAGTCACATCCCCAGTCCCTTTTTTTTTTTTCCCCACTTTTTCAACTTGAGACAGGATCTCGCTAAATTGCACAGGCTGCTTCTGGCCTTGAACCTGAGACCCTCTGGTCTCTGCCTCCCAAGTCACTGTTATTTCAGGCATGTGCCATGGAGACAGACTTGAGTTTGTTACACAATGACAAAAGCTTAGTTACATAATGCTTACATAAAGCTCAGTTACATAATGACAAAAGCTTAGAACTGGAGGAGACAAGCATGAGGTACAATTTGGGGGAATTAAAGTTTTGAATCCAGAAGAAAAGCTATGGTACCTTTTCCTCATATTCACCAATAAGTACAAGAGCAGAGGAAATATTGAGAAAGTATTTCATTATGATGCAATTCTCTTTACCTCCTTTTTCCTTTTGTGAATAAGCCAAACAGTTGTATATCTGTTCTTTACCTAGAATCAATGAAAAAGAAATTTGCTGGCTTCCAATCAGCTTGTTTGTGCTCAGTGTTGTGGGTAGTGCCTAGAGCCCTCACCGTCGTGTATTTTAAAATCGACAACAATTTTGTTCCAGAGAGAACCATGAGAATCATTCTTTTTATTAATTAGAATTTAGGTTCTTTTATGAGAAATAGAGATCCCAGACAAAGTGGCTTCAACATGAAGTTCATTTCTCTCCCATGAAAATCTGGTTGCAGACAACTCAGAGCAGGCATGGTAGCTACACAGCTGTTTAGGAACCAAGTTGCTTCCACCTACCCAGATGCAGCCTTCCTCTTTAAGGTTCAACCCTTACTTTGCATGTAAAACTAGCCTTGAGACTAAGTTCTGGCAACTGGGACAGGAGAGGAAATGATGTTTACAACTTCTGGGATGTGTCCTTTGAGGAAGGTGGTGTGCCTCTTACTTTACACTAATGCTTAGGTGGGTAAAACCTCTCATTCCTTGTGACCATACATCTAGCTAAAAGTCAGAAGATTTATTATCCTAGGAAGGAGAACAGATACTGCGGACAAGTAGTATTCTTTAGCACAATCTTATAAAGCATTTCTTCATACTTACACTAATAGTATAGCCTTGAAGGACAGACTTGAGGGTGAGATGAGCTTGGTTTGACTTTCGCTTTCAACTTCTCTATTTATGTGAACTCAGATATGTTCTTCCATGTTCCTTTCTTCTTTTAAAACTCTATGCAAACTCTATGCAAGGTTGCATCTGGGTAGGTGGGAGCAACTTGGTTCCTAAACAGTTGTGGAACTACCATGCCTGCTCTGAGCTGTCTGCGTCCAGCTTTCCATGGGAGAGAAATGAACTTCATGTTGAAGTCACTTTATTTGGGATCTCTGTTTCTCATAAAAGAACCTGAATTCTAATTAATAAAAAGAATTTGTCATGTTCTATTGTAGTTTAGGGCTGGGGTTTAGCTCAGTTGGTAGAGTGCTGCTCTGCACTCTCTGAAGATCTGTGTTCAATCCCCAGCACCACAAAAATGGGAGAAGGATATGGCAATCCACTCCCTAAAGCAATCCCCAAACAATCAGCTACTGAAAACCAGAGCCAGACCCGACTTGATGGCACCTAACAACAATATTGCAATTTACCTTTGTGTTCCCCTGTGCTTAGTTTAGTACTCTACACATAGTTAGTACTCTTTATCCCTGTTCATGGTTATTGGCTTCCCCTTAACAGTTATTTTCCTACCTCTATACCAACTATTTACTCCTTTCTTCATGTATTCACAGGAATCAGTGTTTTTCATCTTCTGCTTTCCCTCTTCCATGCATCGCCTTTTTGCTTTTTCCATATCTGTATGAAACAGTCTATACGACTAACTTCTCACTGTCCCATTCCACTGTTCAAACATTCCATTCCTTTACATACTCATCTTTTCTTATTTTATCAAACTATATTTATATATTGTAAAATTCACCAGTACTAATCACAATTGCCTGATTTTTAGTAAGTTTACTAGGTTGTAAACCATCACACACACCAGTGCTAGAATACCTTCATCATTTCAGTAGAATCCTGTAGGTCCATTTACCCTTAAGCACTTTTTTAGCCAAGCATTTACATGAAATTGTAAGCCAGAATGTATTATACACCTGCTGAGAACCCAGTAGTGCTTGGTGCTACGGGAAATTCATATGAAATAAAGTACAATTACTAATCTCAGGGGCAAGTTAGTTGGCAAAACAAGATTTCAGTCAGAGTCCACAATGAACAAATACATATCCTATTTCTTGCTTTTGGAAATGGGCTAGTATCATAAGACTATAAAATATTCTTGCTATTGAGCAAGCAATCTAAATTTGGTAAAATTGTTCATATCCCATAAAGTTAGCTGTTTTTTTCTCCCTCAGGTCTTAAAACACTCTTTCTTAAACAAACTGACCAGTGATAGTCTCCAGATGTATGTGATTTTTGTAATATATCTTTCCTCTTAAATGTCGTCTTAAATATGTAGTACCTGCTCCTGTTTTAATCTATTTGTAAAGAATCTAAATGGTAGAATTTGAAACTTTCCAAGTAAGATCTAACTTACTGTTAAATAAATACATCTAATTCTAAATGTAAATTATGATCATGATAATTTTTCACTTTAGGATACTTATTGAAAAGAGTAATGTTTATTAACTTTCTCTGAATTGAATGTAACCAGTAGCTTTCTTGGCTCTCAGATTGTTATTAATGATAATTAACTGTGGTGATGAAGAATTACCAACAGCTATGACCCTGAAGAGCAAAATAATATATATCAAAAGCTGCTTGGTCCTTAGGTATTAAGTAAAGCAATCCACTCCTTTTTCATCCTGGAAGCTGCAAGCACTAGGCATTCCAAGTGCCAAGTACAGATCACACTTCTCCCACCCATCTCCTATCCCCTTCTTGAGACTTTCTAGCTGCCAGCAAATCAGCAGGGCCACCCCACTTACGGAAACCATTCATGTAATGTGAATGTGGGGTGGAAGAGATAGAGTATGTGGATAAGAAATGCTCATTTTTAGCATTTGAACACCTGCCTCCACAAGTTTCATTTTACATGAAGGAAAATAGGGAAGAGAACTTGGAATGAGTCAGCTTCTTTCATCCTCTAGCAACAGTAATTCCTGAGTGTGGGGGGCTCTGGGCAATGAGCCTTCCACTTTCAGAATTATGGCAGCCTTGCGGTTCACACGCAAAGTGAAGAACTTGATAAAGTATGCACTTGAATGCAGAGATTCTCTACCTTGGCTACATATTAGAATTACCTGGAAGCCTTTCAGAACTCTCTTGCTAAAACCACCTCAGGCCCATTAAATGAGAATATTTGGGGATGAGATCCATGCATCAGTATTTTTATTTATTTATTTTATTTATTTATTAGAGCTTACCAAGTGCTCCTGCCTGCAGCTGTAGCCCTGTGGCATCCAATCCCATCAGATCTCAGAAGCTAAGCAGGGTCCGGCCTGGTTAGTACCTGGATGGGAGACCGCCTGGGAACACCAGAAGCTGTAGGCTTGGGAGAAGGACCTGGCAACCCCCTCCCAAAAATCAGTCTGCCATTGAAAACCCTATGAACAGCAGAGAAGCATTGACCATAGTGTTTCGTCTGTTGTATGTAGGATCGCTATGAGCCGGACACCGACTCGATGGCCCCTAACAACAACAACAACAACAAGTGCTCCTAATGTGCAGCTGAAGTTGAGGATCACTGGCCTAGAAACAGGCATCTCTTGTTGACTTGTAAATCATTCTCAGGCAATGGCTCTCAGCCTTAGTTGCACACTGGAATAATTTGAATGCTTAAAAAGATACTGAAGAGGGAAAAATGGACAGATGTTAGCCAGCAGGCACAAAACTTCAGTTACAAGTTGAATAAGCTTGGAGGACCTAATGTGTAGCGTGGGTCATGATGGATAGGTGAATTAATTTGATTGTGGTAATCATTACACAGTGTATACATAATCAAATCAACAGACTATACATCAAATCTTTATTTTGTCAATTAAATATATTTTTTAAAATGATACCTGAAACTAACCCTAGAGAATTTTAATCGATTTGGCTATGGGCTTAAATAAACATCAGCATTTTCAAACACTTTTTGAATGATTCTAATGTACTGTCAGGAATAAGAGGCACCACCTGAACTGGGAATAAAACACCTGAGCTCCAAGCCAGCTCTGAGGAAGCATGCTCAACACCTTCTGGATCACGAGTGCCAAAAGCTGAGGCAAGATATGTGAAAATGATGCCAGAGATAAATGTCACCTGCTTCACAAGGGGGCTTGAGGTCAATCCTTACAAGTGGAGTGTGTGTATACATGTGTGTGGTGTGTGTGTGTGTGTGTGTGTGTTAATGAGATGTATATGGCAGAGAAAAACTGGAAAAATGGGAAATTTTTCCAATGAAAAAAGATGTGGGGAACATAAAAGATAGGACTGGATTTTTTTGTGTGTTTCATAATTTGAGACACTTTGTCAGTCTTTCTACATCTTAGAGCAAGTTGGGATAGTTTTATATGCATACAGAATAGATGTGATCTAAGGAGTTTTCCTAAAAACTCCCTCTTATCTGAAAGTATGCTTCCTATTTCGTTTTTCATGAACGATGGTGGTGAAAAGGCTAAGTTAGATGCTTTCTTTTGGGCTAAGCCAGACCAGTGACTCAACTTTATATCCTGTGTTAGCTATAGAGGTCAGCCCTATTTTCTCTATTGGGATTGCCTACATACGCCTTGGATTTGTGGAGTTGGAGGAAGGGGCATTTAAGAGGCACATTCTCTGGGCTGAGCTCTAAAATTTCAGAATTGCCTGAGGAAAAATGTCCCACAAAGAGAAGTCCTCACATGATGGGGAAATAAGCCATAACATGAGGAAGTGGACCCTAAATAGGATCTCAAGGTGAGTCACCAGAGGCAAATCATGTTTCCTTCCTAAATAACTGGGGAGTATAGTTATAATTTACACTGGTGAGAACCTTGGGCGGGGAAATGACCGTGTCTCCAAGTTCTGATTCAGCCTCAACTGAAGAAGTTCAATTGAAGAAGTTCTAATGCCTTGGATAGGAATGCAGGAAAATTCTCAAGCTTAGAGTGGACCTTCTTAATAAATGGCCACTGTTTGTTGTTGTTGTTTGTTTTTTCTTTTCCTTTTTGAACATTCTTTATTATAGCTGACTTAGATCAGCATATGATTTCATCATGTTAAAAATGTGATTATGAGCCATTATTTGTTTAAATTACTATAAGAAAACATAGTCATTTATTTCATTTTAATCAAGCAGTTGATTATGAAGCTCATTACTTACTCAGATTGATTTTGAAACTTCTATTCTCTGCTCTGGTTTTTGGAGGGCTGATCATTTCATTTTTCTGGGAGTTCTGCTTAGCTGAGGGAGTAGAAACTGTAGGCCTTCACAAAGCTACCTTTGGGGTCAACCTTACAGGTTGGCTGGAAGCAACACCATCAGCTCCTCTGACACCAGAATGCCCCTTCCTGCCCTCAAAGTGTCTGAGGTTCCACCAACAGCCCTCTCCTTGTGAGGTGGTATCAACTTAAACTACACATGGAAGGGTCAAATACAACTCGTTTTGTTGGGGTTTTTGTTGCTGTTGTTGTTAGGTGCCATCAAGTTGGGTCTGACTCAGTGACTCTATGTACTAAACTACCTGACACCATGCCATGCACACAATAATTTTTATGTTTAAACCCATTGTTGCAGTCACTGTGTCAATCCATGAAGTAGAGGGTCTTCCCTTTTCTGCTGACCTACCATTCTCCCCAACATGATGTCCTGCTCCAGGGATCGGTTCCTCCTGAGAACATGTCCAAAATAGGGTCTTCCCTTTTCTGCTGACCTACCATTCTCCCCAACATGATGTCCTGCTCCAGGGATCGGTTCCTCCTGAGAACATGTCCAAAATACGTAAAACACAGTCTAGCCATCCTTGTTTCCAAAGAGCACTCTGGTTGCATTTCTAGGACAGATCTGTTGGTTCTTTCCGCAGTCTATAGTATATTCAATACTTATCTCCAGCAACATAATTCAAAAGCATCAGTTCTCGTGTCTCCCTTATCCACTGTCCAATTATCACAGCCATATGATGGGACCGAAAATACCACGGTATGTGTCAAGTGCACCTTCATCTTCAATGTAACATCTTTACTTTTCAACACTTTAAAGAGATCTTTTGAAACAGCTTTTCCCAATACAATGTATCTTTTGATTTATTAACTGCTGCTTCCATCAGTGTTAATTGTTGAACCAAGCAAAGCAAAATCTTGGACAACCGCAATCTTTTCTCCATTTATTATGAAATTGCTTACTGACCAAGTTGCAAAGACTTGTTTTCTTGATGTTGGGGTGAGGCAAGGTGAAACTTCCCATTGAATAATGAGTAGTTAATGTAAAAGGAAAACATGGCAAAGTTAAAGAACTAAAGAGAAGATTCCAAAGAGCAGCTTGAGAAAACAAAATCACATATTATAATGACATGTGAAAAGAGCTGGAGATAGAAAACCAAAAGGGAGGAACAACTGTTTTCCCCAAGTTTAAAGAACTAAAGAAAAAATTCAAGCCTTAAGTGACAATAGTGAAAGATACTGCAGGGAAAATATTAAATGACACAGAAAACATGAAAAGATGGAAGGAATACACAGAGCCATTATACCTAAAATAATTGGTGGATGACCAACCACTTTGAGAGGTTACATATGATCAGGAACCAATAGTACTAAGTAAGAAGTGGAAGCTGTGTTGAAGGCATTGACGAAAGGTAAGGCTCCTGGCATTGATGGAATACCAATTGAGATCTCTTCAATAAACAGATGCAGCACTGGAGTTGCTCACATGTCTATGCCAAGAGATTTGGAAAATAGCTACCTGGTCAACTGACTGGAAGAGATCCATATTTGTGCCTACTTTTAAGAAAGGGGATCCAGCCAGGTGGGTGTGGTGGCACACGCCTATAATCCCAGTGTCAGAGGCAGGAGGATCACAAGCTGGAGACCAGAGGCAGTGTGTGTAATTTAGGGAGACCCTGTCTCAAAAAGTAAAAAAATGGGCTGGAGGTACAGCTCAGTGGTCAAGCACTTGCAAAGCGTGAAAACTCGAGGCCCTGGGTTCAACCCCCAGTACTGCAAAAAAAAAAAAAAAAAAAAAAAAAAAAAGGAGTGGGGAATCCAACCCGATGTTGATATTGTTGTTGTTGTTAGGTGCTGTCCAATCAGTGTTGGACTCACAGTGACCCTGCATACAACAGGTGAAACACTATTGTCAGTGCTTCTCTACTATTCATAGGATTTTCAGTGGCTGATAGTTTTTTGGGGGGGCTGGGGAGTGGGTTACCAGGTCCTTCTCCCAAGCCTCTATTATCTGGTGTTCCCAGGCGGTCTCCCATCCAAATACTAACCAGGTCTGACTCCGCTTAGCTTCTGAAATTTGATGGGATCAAACAATATATCATTAATATCCCACCTCCTTTTACTCTACTGTAAGTTACCACTCACCTAAGTTGTTGTTGTTAGGTGCTGTCGAGTCGGTGTCTGACTCATAGTGACCCTATGTACAACAGGCAAAACACTATTATCAGTGCTTCTCTGCTATTCATAGGGTTTTCAGTGGCGGATTATTTTTGGGAGTGGGTTGCTGGGTCCTTCTCCCACTCACCTAAGTGGAGACAGGCAATTTCTAAAGGGACAGGATTCTGGATAGGTCTTTGATTTTGGGGTTGGGATGCACTTAGAGTTTAGGGAGGGTTGAGGACATTGAAGGTGTTCGGTCAACATTGCTATATTCACATATCAGTCAGATTGGCCCAAAATGTAAATATCAAACGGAGTGAAAAATCCATCCTGAGCAAATTCTCCAGCCCCATTTTATCATTTATGTATGATTAAACTAGAGAGAGAGTAGCAGTGTCATTTTCTTTCAGTTTGAGCAAAATCATTTTTATCTCCAAGAGGGGGCCATAACCCTGTGTGACCCAGTGTACGGTGATTTGGCATGAACACGTCATTTTCCTGAGATGTGCGTGATTTTCGGGAGGGGGTTCGGGTGTGATTGGGTAAATCTATAAGGTTTTCATGTGCGAAGAGACCTCCACCGCTCTGCTTTAAGAACAAGTCTCCCTGAGCATGAGAGGCGATGGTGGAACCGCGTCTCAGACTGGACCAGGTCTCCCCACATGGTCAGGGCTGGGTGTCTGGCTCTAAGCCCCAGAGAAAGACTTAAGGCTGGACACAATGCCGCTGCCAAGATCTCCGGCGCCTGCGCAGTAAACCCACAGAGCCTCTCCCACCGGAACTCTGCACCGCAAAAGCCCGCCCCTCTGGCCGTGCAGTCCTGTAGGCGTAGAGCATGGGTGCTGAGAGTCTGGCCTTGTTGCGTCTCAGATTGTGGGTTCAGCTTTTGGGAGCTGGCTAGTTGCTCAGGGTTCCGATGCACAAAGAAAACAGCTTACGACAGAAATGGAAAGAAAAGGAATGCGCTTTAGAACCATTCAACAGAATAAACGCATGGAAATCTAAAATATTGACGAGAGGTAAGTCGACGGAATGAGTACCTACACCAGAACCTTCATTCCTGGCTGGGGGATGTAGCTCAGTGGTAGAGCGCGCGCTTCGCATGTGTGAGGTCCCGGGTTCAATCCCCGGCATCTCCAAACAGCCGGTGTCGTTTTTCTCTTTCTCCCCTCTGCTGAACTTATCCTTCTTGTGCATACCTTTTGCTCACGTTTCAACACTAAAAACAATTTCTTTCAAAACCAAAGGAAGGCAAAAACAAAACAAAACAGAAATCGGCACGTTGCAGGAAAGTACAGCTTTGGATTGTATGAAATAAAAGTGGGAAAAGAGAAACTAGATTTAATTCTTATTTCCTTCCTTCCTTAAGGCCGTTATTTAGAATACTATTGAACTTTTGGGCGTCTGTGGTAATGACCATAAACGTGAAAGGAGGAAAAGTATTTGCATTGGCCGGGAATCGAACCCGGGCCTCCCGCGTGGCAGGCGAGAATTCTACCACTGAACCACCAATGCTCACGGAGAACAAGTGTTTCCCTATAGTGTGTTGTTGTTATCAAGTAGGCGCTATTTCACTACATACCCCGGGTCTTACCGTAATTATTTACGGATTTGAAACTACAGAAAGTGACAGAAGTCATAAGTGATTGTAAAATAGTTGGAAGACATTAAAATGCCTCTGAATTCTCATCATACTAACTTCAATTGTACTTTATGAGATTCGGAAGCAAATGAAACACTTGTTTTCTGTATAAGATTCCAGGGGCACCTAGCCTGTCTTCAGGTACTTAGCTTTACAAACAACTCCCTCCCCTTTTAGTTTATTGTTTTAGCTACTCAGACAAATACACAAGGGCAGTTTGTTAGAGAATGGGAATTACGACTAGGAAACAGGAACTTGGACACTGACTCAAATTATGAGACTATGTTTTAACTATTATTGCCGATCTACCCAGAGAACTTTGAAGCATTACTGTAGCCAAGTGACTTAAGTTTTCTAAACTGTCCCCTAAGCTATCCCACCTTTTACTGGCCAAAGAGAATTCTGGGAAAAATAAAAGAAAATAGCAGCTAACACCAGCAGTTACTGTGGGGCAGGTTAGGTAAATACCTTTGTATATAGACTTCAACCCAGTGAGGTAAATTGCTGCAACTTAACAAATGAAGAAACTGAGGCTCTCAGAGGCAAACTGAAACACATGTAACATGATAATAAATACCTAGGTGGTCAGCCACTGCATTGTTCTGCCTACAACAGAATAAATCACTGCATAGTCGCACCTGAAATGTTGCATTGTAGCTTAGGACATTACAGATGAAGAGTAATAGAGTGGGGGTGAAGAAAGATCATAAAAGACTACAGATTTGTGTCTAAGGACTTTTTGGTGTGTGGATAAAAGGCAAAATATGAAGACAAATGAACTAGATTTATAAAGGCATATGAGATATAAAGATATTAGGAAATCAGGAAATGTAAACTATGATTTTATTTGAACCATAGTTTGTTCTTTAAAATAAGAGAAATGGATGAGAAATTGTGATTTTAAAATTCCATTATGAACAGATTTAACTTTCCAGGCTGCCTCAAGGACCTTGGCTGGTGAGGCAATACCTTCTTTGCCCTGTTCCATCAATTCCACCAACCCTTTTTTAAACTCCCTAATTTTTTGGCATTTCTTTATTAGGTTATAAGCCAGAAATAAAAAAATTTTGCGGCCAAGGCTGTAGCTCAGTGGTAGAGTATGCACTTAAAATGCACCAGCTCTGGGCTCAAGACCTAGGACCCACACATACATACACACACCCTTTATAAATCCCTTAGAGTTCCAAAATGTTATGACTCAAAGTAAAACCATCTAAAAGAATTTTAGAAGATGAGAAATATTAATAAAAATACTACTGTGCAGCAACCCTGTTCCATTTTTTATTTTTTATTTTATTCAGAGTCTCACCAAGTCATGTAGGCTGCCTCTGGCCTTAAAACTTTGATCCTACTGCCTCTACCTACCGAGTCACTGGAATTACAGGCGTGTGCCATGACTCAATGGCACACAACAACAGCAACAACAGCCACTGCACCTAGCTAGATATCCCATTTTTCTTCTCAAAGATTGATCTGTTATTGTAGGTGCCATCCAGTTGGGTCTGACTCACAGCCACCTAATGTTCTACAGAACAAGACACTAAACATTACATGATACTGTGCCATGCTGTCAGTGCTTCTCTGTTATTCTTAGGGTTTTCAATGGGTGATTGTTTCAGGAGTGGGCTGCCAGGTTCTTCTCCCAAGCCTAGAGCCACTGTAGTCTCAGGCAGTCTCCCATCCAAGGACAAACCAGGCCTGACCCCTCTTGGCTTCAGAGATCTGACAGGATCAGATGTTAGGGTGGTATGGCTGCAGGCAAGCATTGACCTAGGATGGGTTATAGTCAACCAGGGATTTCTGGGACAAGACTATAAGATCACTTCTGCCTGGCTCTCCTCCTCGTAACACTGCCATAAGAGGGCATGATGCTTGCAGCTGCCCTAGCCATCCTGTGACTTGAAGAGACACCAAGAATTCAGCACAAAGATAGTGACACTGCCCCATCCTGAGAGTTTCTCCAGCCGGATTGTTGGTTAGGTAAACAAATTAAAGATCTTTTTTTGTTTAAGTACTTTTGCATCATGCATTGTGTTATACGCAACAAAAACATTCAAGTTTGGGTGTGTGTGTATATGCACTGGGACCTGTGTATAAGAATGGAATTACTAGAAGTGGCTCATGACAATGGAAATGATTGAGAAATGATGATTCAGCAGCAAGTAGACAGATAATTGAGAAATCAAGCCCTTGAGAAGGTGAAGGTGGATGGAATCCCTAGTAGAACTGGAAATGCTGTAGTGAGCAGTGATTTTTGAATACTGGTGTGATCAAGCATGGAAAGATCACAAGGCTGGCCAACAATGCTTTCTGAATGTCACACACTTACACTTTCCCCAGTTTGATCTGTTCTCAGGCTTACAAGAACTGCACCCAGTAAGCCTGCCGGAGATGAAGAAAGCAGGGAGTGCCATGAAATCAGGAAATGTTACATGCTCTCTGCTTTAGACAACCCCACGGTGTTACCTCAGTGGGCTAGACCAGGGTTTATAAGTTGCATTGTAGCACCTTAGGGTACCTGCTCAAGGCACCAGGTCCCTGGCTGATGTTGGCTCACCTTGGAAATATGGCTAGACTTACATTATCTGAAGAAAGTAACCATAAAGAAACAGAAATAGTTCATATAATACATAGTCAACAAAGCGATGCCTTTTTTTTTTTTTCACTTGTGAGTGATTGTATTGATTTAATACACACAGTTTATTTCTGTCCCAGGTTACAAACTAGCCCTGGGGAAATGGTGGAGACTGTTGTTTGGATTGCCCTTTACTGGCTGGGAATTAAATCATTACTTATTCCATTCTAGAATCACAAGTAGTACCCTAAGGCCTACTTTCCTAAGGATTAAAATCAAGGCATGGAATTGGAGGATCTAGGTATAATTCTCAGATGTATGTGGATGTTGAGAATGCAGTAATTTTTCCTGGAAATCTGTCACTACAAAATCATCTGCTCCTGCTTTCTAGTCCTCAGACATGTCTAATTTGCCCAAAATTCTTGTGTTCCTCTTTTAAAATGGCATTGAATCTTGCTCTTCCACCTCAAGCCAATCTCTTCCACCTAGTGCAGTGCTCAGCTTATTCCCTAGGTCACCTGTGCGACCTCTGATGTCTTTTGCCGTCCTGCATGCTGCCACAGGTTGAGTTTTCTCCTTTCCCGGCTCTATTTCTTCCTCACTCCTACCCTTCTTTCCTTTCTTCCTTAATTTTTAAGAATTCAACTGTTCCTTTATTGTTTATTTAAGACTTAATTTCAAATCCTTACAGAGTCCTTGAGAGATGTGGGTGTAAACTCTTTATACTGCTTCTGATTCCCATCTCCGGGAAATAATTATCCAAACAGTCTTGACCTGTGTCACTTAGCCACCACCATCTATTGGCAGAAATGGCTTTTTTTTTTTTTTTTTTGACAGAATGTAGGATTTATTCATGAGCTTGATTAAAGGGGGGGGGGGCAGCAGCAGATGTTCTCATGAGTGCAGGACCCGCCACTTGTCCAGGGGACCACGATTGGGGATGTATTTGACTCCACAGCCATCAGGGATGAGCCGCTTTTCAGCTACCATATCTTCAAATTCATCTACATTGAACTTGGTAAGACCCCACTTCTTTGGGATGTGGATCTTCTGGCGGCCAGGAAACTTAAACTTGGCCCTGTGTTGTTGTTGTTGTTAGGTGCCGTCGAGTGGGTATCTGACTCATAGCAACCTTCATAGGGTTTTCAATGGCTGGCTGTTTCAGGATTGCCTTGGGAGTGGATTGCCAGGGCCTTCTCCCATTTTTGGGGTGCTGGGAATTGAACTCAGGACCTCAGAGACTGCAGCACAGCACTCTACCAACTGAGCTAAATCCCAGCCCCTGGCCCTGCATAGGGTGGCAGAAATGGCTTTTGCCTCTTTTCCGGTGGTTCTCTTCTTCCCAAGTCATTTCATGTTTTATGTCTACGTGTGTGTGTGTGTGTGTGTGTGTGTGTGTGTGTGTGTGTGTGTGTGTGTGTAATTTAGACATTTTATAAGTAACCCATGCCTGTGGTTTGAAATTCAAAAGAAATGAGAGAGTGGTCATGGAAATGTATGTCCTTATCCCACCTACGCCCAGTTCCTGGTCTCCTTTCCTAGAGATAGCCATTGTTTTCACTCTCTTGTGTTTCCCTCCACAGGTGTGTAGATGGAGATACAAATATTTCATTTTGTTTTTATTTTTAAGCAAAAATAGTACATAATCACATCTTGAAAAAATTTTCCTCTAAGAACGCACGTAGCTACCTCTTTCTTTTTTAAGGGCTCTGTATTAATTTTCAACTGCCCTTTCTGGGGTAGGAATTAAAACATTATTTTTTCCATCTCACAGTCACAGATGGTGCCCGAAAGCTTAGTTCCCTGAGGATTAGAATCTATGCCAGGAAATGAAGAGTCCAGTTGCAATTGTAAGATGCAAGAAGCTGGTGGGAAAGTCCGCTTACTAGAGGTGCAGGAATTGCCTGAGCCAGATCCTTAGCAGAGGACAGTCAGGCTGTTTCTGATTTTTTTGCTAGTAGGAACAACACTGCAGTGAATACTTTGAACAAATGCCATTTTAGCATACTTAATAACATCCATAGGACAAATGCCTAGAAGTAGAATTGCTAAGTCAAATATTTTTTAAAATATTATTTATTTACACATTTATTTGCAGTACTGTGGAATTGAACCCAGGGCCTCACGCACGCTAGGCAAGTGCTCCACCATGGAGCTGCCCTTCCAGCCCTTTTTCATTTTTTTATATTTTGAGACAGGGTCTCGCTAACTTGCACAGGCTGTCTCTAACATCAAACTCAAGATTCTCCTGCCTCAGCCTCCTGAGTAGCTGGGATTACACAGTGCCTAGCTATTTTTTTTCTTGAGACAAGGTCTCACTATGTAACCAAGGCTGGTCAGGAAGGCATGATCCTTGAGACTCTGCCTCCTGAGTGCTAGGTTTACCTGCATCCCTCTTTGTTGTTTAGCTTTGTTTTCATTGGATTAATCTTTTGTTCTCAAACTCTGTGAATCCTAATTCCAACCATATTCTCTAAACTTTGCTAGAGTCAGGGTGGGCTTCTTAAATGTGGGGCATTTGCAGTCACACAGGGCCTTATACTTGTTTAATTCACTGTTATTGCTATGCTGTAATTCCTGCCCGCCTCCCCATACATAAACACTTATTTTGTTATCTTTTATTTTGAATCAGGGTCTCCTGATGTTACTCAGGCTACCTCTGGCCTCAAACTTGCCATTCTCCTGTTTTAGCCTCTGGAATAGCTGGGATTACCGGCATGTGCCACAGCAACCAGCTCTGTAACTCTTAATATTTGAACAGATAGACTTGCATTTTCATCCAGCTGTAGGCCCTACAAATTATGTGTCCTTGCTAGGTTCTCCAGACTCCGCAAGTCCCACTCTCATTTTGTCAAGAGCAGCCATACATTCTTGCTGCTGTCCATCACGCACAAAAGGCTGCATGCTTATTCCTCATGATGTTGTCTTTGTTCCATTTGCTTTCTTCCTTCAGATAACTTCCCCTTCTTTTCTGAGCAGCTTTCAAAAGGTAGTTTCTACTTTATCCCTCCCTGGGAAGCCTTAATCAAGTATCAAATCTTTTGTTTGTTTTGTTTGGCTCCAAAGCTCTTCTTCGATCTACAGTTTATCAATTCTAGCTCTGCCCCTAAAATCTCTTCCATGTTAGATGAGTCATTTCTTTTCTCTTGGCCTCAGTTTCCTTAGGTGTAAAATGAGGGTCTTTTTTTTAGGGCATCAAGGTTCTTTCCAGTATTAATAATCCGTGAATAGCCGGGTGCAGTGGCACATGCCTGTATCTCAGCAACTCCAGAGGCAGGCCTGGAGGATCATGAGTTCAAGGTGAGAGGAAGCATGTGCAATTTAGCGAGACCTTGACTCAAAATAGACAATAAAAAAGGGATAGGGAGACAGCCTGGTGATAGAGCACTTGCAAAATATGTGCAAGGCCCTTGATTCAACCCCCAAGTACCACAAAAATAAATTACATACATACATCCATATATCTGTAAACAAGTTATATTGCTTTGAAATATGATGAGTTGGAAGTTGTAGAGAAAATACAGAAGTCTGAGTAAGTCAAAAACATGTAGTGCTTTAGAGTTTTTTATAAGAAGAGAGTAGGTTTGGATGGAGAAGGCATTTTCTCATTAAATTTTCTGAAAGTTATCAAAGAAAGTCAAGTTTAAAACAGAGATACATCATTTTATACCCGAGAGAGTAGACAACATCACAAAGCTGGGCAATGCAAGGGTGGACTAGGACATGGGAACAAGTGACCCTCATGAACTGGTGGTGGAACATGTGCGTAGCCATTTGGGAGAGCACCTGACACCCCTTGGTAAAATTAAGTTTACATGTAAATGATGACCTAGCATTTCTATTTGGGTGTTTATTGAAAAAGAATTCTTATTGTAGATTGATAGAGGAACTTGCACAAGGATATTGTAGTAGTACTTATGGGAACAACCCTACTGTCCTCTGGGGGAGTGAACAGGTGAATCATGATGGTGTTTATTGAGGGCTTGTCTAGAGCACATTCAGTGCATCCTAGAGCAACATGTGGGGCCTAGTGAATAAGATAGGCTATGAAATTACATGTAATAGTACAGTTGACATAAGCTTAAAATTATTCACACAAAACAATGCATGCTTTGCAAGGTTTCATATAAACAAAAGGATCTACATATATGTTAAACATAATTTAATGAAGGCTTCTGGGGAGGCACAGGAAGTGAAATAAAGATAGGGAAGTAAAAGTGAATAAGTATATAAACAAAATATTGGAGAAGCTGTGGCCTAGTGATAATAATAATGTGTCATGAATACAGGAGTGAGATTAACTCAATTCCATGCAAATGAGTTCTCCCAACAGAAGAAAAATGATGAAAACAAAAAATACCTATTATAAAAATGCCAACAGCATAGAAAAATATAAAAACAAAAATAAAATTCTCTCTGGATTCTAGTAGCCTTCTCTTCCCCATTTTCTAGATCCTTTAGTAATATTTTTGTTGTTGTTATTTCACCTTATTGTAATAATGGGAGAATATTCCACAGTAGCCTGCAGTTATACCATTGTGGCATCTGATCCTGTCAGATCTCAGAAGCTAAACTGGGTCAGGTCTGGTTAGTACTTGGATGGGAGACTGCCTGGGAACACCAGATACTGTAGGCTTGGGAGAAGGACCTGGCAACCCACTCCCAAAAATCAATCCGCCATTGAAAACCTATGAACAGCAGAGAAGCACTGACAATAGTGTTTCCCCTGTTGTATGTAGTGTCCCTATGAGTCGGATACCGACTTGACAGCATTTAACAACAACAACAATCAATTGTGTAAATCTCACTGCAAAATCTACATATTTGTTTTGGTACATGCTTCATTTGTTATCTTAGCTTTGTGAATTTCCTGATTTTTGTTATTGTTGTTGTTGTTGTTTTGGGTTTTTTTCAACATGGTCTTGGTGTATAGCCCAGGCTGTCCTGGAACTTGTATCAATCCTCCTGCCTCAGACTCCTGAGTGCTGAAGTTACAGGTCATATCATCACTCCTGGCTTTGATTTTAAATGTTATGTATGCATTCAAACATGTAACTCAAGTTTCCACACACCTCATCAGTTGTGCATGTGTGTACATAGACACAATACATACAAATATACATACATTAACCGTTCCCCATGAAAATACATGAAGAAGAAACCTATAGTCTGTAGAAATGAGGTAGATGTGAGTTAAACATCCCTGAGTATACATTTTTTATAACTTTATATTTTAAATGATTTAAAAATATTAAAACAATAAAATTTAGTAAAAATGATGCAGAAAGCAAGCCCTAAAATTTGAATATAAACAGAAACCAAAGAGCCCAATGGTATATTAAAGTATAGCCACACAGAGCCAGGCACAGTGGTGCATGCCTGTAATCCCAGCAACTCAGGAGGCAGAGGCAGGAGGTTCTCAAGTTTGAGATCAGAGGCAGTTTGGGTAATTTAGTGAGACCCTGTCTCAAAAACTGAAAAAAATTGGGTGGGGGTGCAGCTCAGTGGTCTAGCACTTGCAAAGCATGCAAGTGCGAGGCCCTGGGTTCAACCTCCAGTACCACACACAAAAAAAAGTATAGCCACACGTATACAAAAGAATTAATTCAAGTAACATTTGACCACAGTGTAGTACTTGAACTACTTAGTGGATAAATTCTAACAAAAAAAAATTGCAAAAGAAGTCTTGAAATTTATATGGTGTGTTATTAATAGCAGTGTTAGTGTATTGATTCTGAAATTATTTTTTGTGTATCATAGGACAGAAAAAATGAGTAATATAAAGATGTTGGATGGTTTGGTTCTGTTGTACAAAGGGTCAGTATGAGTCAGACCCAACCTGATGGCAACTAACAACAAGCAAGAAGTTTCTTACTTTGGAAAGGGCGATAAAAAATGTAAACTGGGTAGGGGCTGAGGTGTATTTCAGTGGTGGAGTGTGTGTTTAGAATGTGAGAGGCCCTGGGTTTGATCCCCAGCACCAAAGAGGATAAAAGACGAGAAATGTAAGAAAAAAACTGAGTTACTAAATTTTAACGGGGGTTAGCACTACAAAATCATGCTTTGGAAGTGTTTTCCTTAGTTTGTCACATGCTGGGCACAAAAATAGTGATATTTAGTGGCCCAATGAACCTACATTAGGGCTGCACCTTGCTCTCTAAAGACCTTTATGATTTGAGCGTGGAGAAAACATTGGCTTAATATGAAAAAAGTATTGTATAATCACATTTTTGCAGGGAAAATAATGTACATAGAGGGAGAAAGCTGGATGAGAAAGGGTAATGAGCGCAGTGCAGTATGTGGGTAAGTACATACTCTGCCTTTTACCAGTGGTGGTTGTTTTAGCAGGCACTCAGAGTTTCAGCCTTTAAAGTTTATTAAATAGGAATAATAGCAAGTCCAACCTTATTGGGTTGTTTTGAGAAAGAAATGAGCTTATATACACTGAAGTATTTAGAAGAATTCTTGATAAGGACCTAGTAACTGTTACTTATTACTATGTTGTTGTTTGGTGCATCTAGTCGGGGCAGACTCAAAGCGATACTATGAACAGAAACAGAACAAAACATTCTGTGACACTGTGCCATGCCCTCATAGTGTTTTTCTGCTATTCATAGGGTTTTCGATGGCTAATTGTTTCAGGATTGTTTCAGGAGTGGGCTGCCAGGTCCTTCTCCGGTTTTTGCTGGGCTGGGGATCCAGCCCAGGGCCTCAGAAAACATTCTACCAACTGAGCTAAACCCCAGACCACTTATTACTATGTTGTTGTTAGGTGCCGTCAAGTCGGTATCTGACCCATAGCGACCCTCATAGGGTTTTCAATGGCTGACTGTTTCAGGATTGCCTTGGGAGTGGATTGCCAGGTCCTTCTCCCATTTTTGCTGTGCTGGGAATCGAACTTGGGACCTCAGACACTGCAGCGCAGGGCTCTACCAACTGAGCTAAATCCCAGCCCCACTTATTACTATAGATAATTTAAAATTTTTAGGCTTTCTCCATGTATATTTTTAAAAGTTGTACATGTATTACTTTATAGTGAATATGAAACAATAAAGTTTAACTTTAGAAAAAGAAATTATCTGAATATACTTAATTCAGTGAGCTGTTATCAATCATTAATTTAACATTCAATAGAGTTAGATCTCCAGGTCAAAATCAGGCTAAATATTTTCTAAGAGTATTTACCTTCTAGCATTTTCTTTGGTCACTTCCACATCTCAGGGTCTGGTCTTCAATTTTGCAGGCTCAGAAACTTCATTTTTTTGTACTTCGGAATAAAGACACCTCAGATTGGAGAGGTAGCTCAGTAGTAAAGCACTTTCTTATGATGCATGAGGTTCTGGGTTCTTCAGCGTTGCAGAAAGAAAAGAAAAGAAAACAAACAAACAAAAAAAAGCAAAAGAAAAGAAGAGAGAGAAAGAGAAAGAGAATGAAAGAACCATCTCTGAGTCACATGTACATCAAACAGGAATCAACAATTGATGCATGTGGCCCTGGGTTCTCCAGCACAGAAGAAGGAAATGAAAAAAAGGAAAGAAAGGAAGGAAAGGAAGAAAAAAGAAAAGAAAAGAAAGAAACAAGAGAAAAGAAAAGAACCATCTCTCTGAGTCACATGCACATCAAATAAGAATCACAATAATGTGGCTTCTGGTACAAACTTGACCATTCTCCTGAACTAACAGTACTGTCTATAGTTGACTCATGCATTTTTTCTTCTTATGGTCAAATCATAAGAGAAGTCAGGCTGTAATCTGATGGATTTTGGTAAACTGGATTTAGAGCATAGGGATATCATTGTAAATTCAACATCAGTTTATAAAATATTTAGATTTTCATCTTCCATAGATTAACATATCCCTGCCATAGAAATTGAAGAGAGTCTGAGGGCTGAGGCTTCCTACCCTTTGAATGGGCTGCACATGGCTCAGATGAGTCTGTCTATTCCATATCAAGTCTCCTTAACTCCTTCCCAGAGACATTTTTTGAAATATTTTCAATATCTCTTTTGCTCTTAGGGGATCATTTTGCCACCTATAATACATCGTTTTTATTTTCAAAATCAGTTGCATGGCCAGACAGATGCTTACAGATTACATTTGGTATGTACATTATTTGAGAAATGATGTGAAATAGTAAACAAAACCTCCCTGTCCAGAACAGAATTCTCTACCAAATACCTTTGTTAATTCACAGCTAGAGAATATTAATAATAAACTATTCAATTAGCCAATTAGTGCCGCTATCATAAAGTACCATGGACTGTGTGGCTTATAAAGAACATAAATTTATTTCTCACAGTTCTGGAGCCTGGAAGCCTGCAATGAGGGTGCCATCATGGTCAATTTCTCTTATGGGTTGCAGACTGCTGACTGTTTGCATCCTTACCTGGGAGAAAGAGTGAGAGAGCTCTCTGGGGTTCTCTAAAGGCATCAATCCCATTCATGAAGGTTTCGCCCTCATGGCCCAGTTACCTCCAAAAAATCTGACCTTTAGTACTATCATATTGAGGTTTAGGGTTTCAATGTGTAAATTTGGGGAGGTGGTCTATAAACATTTGGTACATGGCAATCAATATATTGTAGATCATAGAAAGATCTGCTTTCCCTATACTCCAACCAGCCCAACAAGAGCCCAGCTGCTTATGTCAACGCTCAATAGAGTCTCTGCTCCCAAATTGTGGCTCTTTTTATAGGCATTCTGTTGTCTCTTTTTCCCTATAAGTCCTGGAATTGCTCTTGACCTGTTTTCTTATAAATGATTCCCAACTTCTTTACTTCCTAGTGCTTTTTCTTGGGGGCATTAATCTCCTTTAACACAATACTTCCTGAGCTGAGTTCAGCTCAGCTCCAGAGGCCCAGGTGGGATGTCACTGGCCTAGAAAGCACAGTTAAGGCAAAGTTGTGTACAATTTTGTGCCCCTTTAGCAATTTTTCATTGAGTTTTCTTTAGGTATGTGTATCTTTTTTTTTTTTTTTTTTTTCTTTCCTGTACTGGGGAGCTGAACTCAGGGCCTTGCACATACTTAGCAAGTACTCAACACTGAGTTGCACCCCTAGCCCCTCTTTTTTTTTTTTTTTTTTTTTTTATTTTGAGACAGGATCTCACAAAGTTACACAGGCTGCTTCCAGCCTTGAATTTGCAATTCTCCTGCCTCCTCTCCTGAGTCACAGGGATTAGAGGCTGTGCCCTTGCGCCTGGCACTTCGTATATCTTTTGAGTTGTTTATAACTTATTTCATTCTTTTTCATCTATGGTATAAGTCATCCTAGCAGTGAAGATGTGTACAACAAATAAGACATCCTGATAGAAACTTCAAGATTTAAGTTTGGCTTAATCATTGACACTTTTTTTTTTTTAATTAGAAATTTTTAATGTACATCATAATGTGATTCATTTTGACATGCTTTTCGTTGTGACAATTTTCATATATGCAATTTGATAAGCATTATTCATATAGGTTACCCCTTACCCTCCTCTATGTTATCCCCCCTCCCCCCTTCCCATCTAAGTTTCCCATCCAAGTCTTCTCTATCTTTTACTATATAGTATTTTTC
Organism: Pedetes capensis; assembly: GCA_007922755.1. Classification (NCBI taxonomy): domain Eukaryota; kingdom Metazoa; phylum Chordata; class Mammalia; order Rodentia; family Pedetidae; genus Pedetes; species Pedetes capensis. The sequence goes on from VMDO01007420.1 coordinate 91,458, forward strand.
TATATGTCCTTGGGTTCCATTTCTGTTTAAGATAGAAACTTTTCCTGTAGTGGTC
>VMDO01007421.1:0-91498 GCA_007922755.1 Pedetes capensis
CTTTTTTTTTTTTTTTTTTTTTTTACTTTTTAGATAGGGTCTCACTAAGTTATGCAGACTACGTCTGGTCTCGAACTTGTGATCCTCCTGCCTCCGCCTCCCGAGCCTCTGGGATGACAGGCATGCGCCACCACGCCCGGTGGTGTTAGCTTCTTGATGAGGGTGGCCCGCTCAGACACCTGAGCCTCAGCAGCCCCGCCCGAGGCCGATTCCAAGACGGTGGGTCTCCAGCAGAGGCTCTGTCTGTGGAGCCGTTCTTGGCCGGGCGCCAGGCACCCTGGGAGCAGCACAGGCCTGCTCTTGTGGGGAGACTCGTGTGCCGGGGGTGAGCGCATGGGTGTTGAGCTTTTGTTGTTCTTTGTCTTGGAGTGAAGTCATTGTGTTTCTTCTTGGCGATTTAATTTTTTTCCCTCTCTCTGCTCTGGTTGTAGTATTGGCTTTGAGAAGTTGAGTCGATGGTTTTCTTTTCCGAGCTCTAAACCCAGTCACTTGGGTCTGGCCTGAGGGTTTGGCACAGACTCGGTGCTGCTATTTTAGATCCACCAGAAGGCTTCTTGGGAGTCTTGCCACCACCCACTGTTCTCCAATTAGGCTGCAGATTTGGGACCTTAAAGCGCTCAGATGGGGCCGGGAGCACTCGGTGGGGGGGGGGGTCGCAAGAAGATCCTTGCTCTCCACTCCAGTTTTGTGCCCTCGGCTTGGGCAGGGCCCGAGGTGGTTCTGAGGCTCCTGAGGCGTGTTCGGTGCTGGCACCTGTAGTTAGGGCCATATGCCCAGGCACGGGGCTGTCGCAGCCAAGGACAGACCAGCCCTCTCTGCTAGCCCGTGCTGCAGTCTCCACCCGACACCTGGGCGCTGGCTGTAGGCGGTTCTGGGGGTGCCTCACCTCCGCCCTGCGCTTTCCTCCTTCCACCCTTCCATGACCCAGGTCCACAGAGCGCCTTTTCTGACTCAGAGCGCAGGGGTCTCTTTACACCAGCAGAAGATGCGACTCCCGCCTCCTCTTCCCAGCCTGCAGAGCCCCCAGGTGACCCCCATTGCTGGGAAAACCAAACCTAGCTCTCCCCCAACCCCAGCGCCAGACTCTACTTTGTCCTTTGCCCTCCATCACCCGTCTCAAGTGCCCCCCAGGGTGTCCTCGCCTGCCCCAGCCTCGCTACCTGGCCCCTGCCTCCCAGGCTGACCCCATCATTTATGCCCAGCTTATTCCATGTCAGCTCCACGGAGCAGCCTCTCGGGCAGTGCGCTCTACAGCTGACCTCTGCCCATCATCCTGCTGCACCGTCCCCCTCCCTGCTTCTTCTATAGCCTTTACCACAGTCCAGGGTGACACATCTCCTAGATCAGCGCTTCTCATCGGCAGGAATGGGTTTGAGGTTGGTCACTGGTCACTGATGAGGGGCGTGGTGCCTGGCTTTAGAGATACTGGGTGCAGGAAGGAGTCAGCTGGTAGCATCTCTGCTGGGGGGAGGGCGCAGGGGGTTGGGCAGGGGGCTGTGCTAGGGGAGGTACCACTGCCTGTTATGGGCATGTCCGGCACTGGGCCACTGTGGTCTGTGAGTGGCAGGTTCCGTGGTCACTGGTTAGACTTCCTGGGGGCAGGGAGTCTTCCTGGGGGCAGGGAGTCTTCCTGGGGGCAAGGAGTCTTCCTGGAGGCTTGCTGGTCCTGGAGTCTTCCTGGGGGCAGAGGCCGTGGTGGCTCTGCAAACGTTCTGTAGCAGTTGCTGTGGGGAAGGCCGTCGCTGGAGGTCAGCTCCGTAGGAGGTGGGCTCCCGAAGCCGAGGCGCATCCAGGCCGCCCGGCGCCCGCTCTCTCCTGCCTGTGAGTCCGTCCAGCTTCAGGGCTGGCAGGGTCCAGAGGAGGGTGGCTCTGAGCTGCAGCACCGTCTCCAAGGGGCGTTCAGGCATCATGGGGTTGAGGGAGGGAGGGACTGAGAGCTGAGGCGGTTCTCAGAGCGGTTTCCATGGAGACGAGGAGGCCGGGCCTCTACACCCATTGCCAGTCTGTGGTTGAGCCTGCTCTGCCTTCCAGGGGTCACATGTCTGGGCTCCAACACGCTCCATCAAGGGCAGCTGAGTGGAGGGTGACGGAGCCTAGAATAGTCAGCCACCAGCACCCCTGCAGCCAGGCCCTGGGGGCTTCAACCCTGAAGGGAGGGGTAGGGACTGGTGCCCCCCATGAGCCTTTGAAGGTGCTATGGATGCTCTCCTTTCAAGAACGTTAGAAAGTGTGGCAGCCAGGCGCAGTGGCACACGCCTGTCATCCCAGCAGCTTGGGAGGCGGAGGCGGGAGGATCGCAAGTTCGAGACCAGAGGCAGTCTGCATAACTTAGCGAGACCCTGTCTCAAAAAGTAAAAAAAATGGGCTGAGGGTGCAGCTCAGTGGTCCAGCACTTGCAGAGCGTGTAAGCGCGAGGCCTTGGGTTCAACCCCCAGTCCCGCAAAAAAAAAAAAAAAAAAGTGTGGCACTTGCCATTCCACCAGGAAGCTGTAGACGTGGAAGAATCAGCTACGATTTATTCATACACAGGAAGTCAGGTATCTGCCCCAAATAAACTTGGTTCTTCCGGTGTAAATGCAGGTCCCTCACCTGTGGCAATTCATGGCTTTTCCAGAGAGTTACTCAGAAGGAGCGCCTTGTTTGTGCACAGCTGCGGGGAGCTCCACTTCCCCTGTGAGACCTGGCCCGCGTGAGTTCAAGGCAAATGCACCTGCAGGGCCCCAGAGTTGGGCGAGCACAAGGCTGCGCGCATCCCAGGTTTCCTCTTTGCACTTGAACCCGAGCGCAGTCAACGATGGTCAGGAGCGCCTTGCTGAGGCAGCACTGCACTGTGCGTGGTGGGCACCAATGTGGGTGGAGGGTGGGGAGTGCGTATATTGAAGACGATGCATCAGTCTTTTTTGTATTATATAGACTGTAATTTCAAAACCCAGTAAGAACCTCCGCCATTCCGCCATTCGTGGTGGAAGGCATGAGAAGTAGAGAGAATGGAGTCATTTCCCACTCGTGTTTGCTCCTGAGCGCCACCTCTGAGTGTTTTAGTTGCAGAGGCCTCTGCAGGTCTAGCGTTTGCAGCCTCAGTCCCTGGGTGGGTGAGGCGGCTCACACCTTTCCAGCTCTCAGAGGCATGAAAGGACGTGCTTCTCCCTGTAAAAGCACCTTGCCACCTTTTCTTCTTATAAAAGTAAGTAGATGGCCATGGCACAGGACTAAAACAGAACTGAAATTGGTCAGGGAAAGTCACCCAATCCTGCTTCTCCAGGCAGCCACCAGGGGAAGACCTGTTGGATCATCCTCCGGCCTCCTGCGTTGCCTGATTAATAATTTACTTGACAGGCAGACAGACAGACAGGAGCACAGGCTACTGAGGGTCTGTGACCCAGATTTTGTGCTCCATGTATTATTCTTAATTTACCTTGGAACATTTTCCCTGAAAAGCCAGATTGTGCCCAAGTGTGTGACTGTCATAGCAGTGAGTGTGCTTGGTCACTTAGAGCTATCCAGTGCATGGGGACCAGTGCAGCCAGGGTCCCTTGCTGGGTGATGGAGGTGGGAGGTGGCTGTAAGGGAGGCAGGGGGTGCAGAGACCCTGTGTCTGTAGCACCATTCGGGTGCTGATCCCAGGCATTGGTGATCTGAGCTGAACGTGGTGACTGACTTTGGGGAGGGGGTGAGGGTGTGTGTGTGTGTGTGTGTGTGTGTGTGTGTGTGTGTGGCAGGGCATTGCTTTGTCGACATTCGGTGGCATTACTGGGCAGGAGCTGATGGCGTTTGTGACCATTGTCAGCTTCGGCGCGGTGAACCTCAGGTTTTGTCCCGTTCAGAAGACGCCCAGCAGTTCTGTGCAGAGAACAGAGGGAAGCCCAGGAGGCTGTCGCCGGGGCGTATGCCAGGATGACGATGGTGCTACAGGAGCCCACACACGATGGGTGGTTTTCCAGTTTTCAGTCCATTGCTAATGACCCTTAACGCGAGTTCAGTGACCGGGCACCCAAGAGTGGAGACCGTGGAGTCCTCCAGGGACACTGAGGCACGAGGTCAGGGGTTGCCTTGGCGTCCCTTGCCCGCATGATGTTGTCTTGTGTGCGAGGCTGCAGGGAAACCCCAGGAGATGGGGGCCCGCAGGGTCAGCTGCTCGGAGGAGGACGGCAGCGTTGCTGGGCATCCCCACCTGGTGGGCAGTATTTGTGCTCATCGTGTGACACAGCCACAGAATTCCTGGTGGCACCTTGAAGTCACCGCCCATTTCCTGCGCTCCGGCTACAGACTTGGGCAGGGAACAAAGCTGCTGACTCCCAGAATGAGCCCTGTCCCCACCAGGCAAAGAGAAACGACCCAGCCTCATGGTGCTGTGACGTGCTGACATGGGAGAAGGACGTGGCAATCCACTCCCGAGGTAATCCCAAAACAATCAGCCATTGAAAACCCTAGGAGGGTCGCTATGAGTCGGACACGACAGCACCCAACAACAACACTACGTAGACTCTCAGCTCCCCAAGTGCAACAGTACATTCTCAGGGAGTGCAGGCCGAATGTCCACTATCTGTTAAAACCCTGTGTGGGGCTTGTGTGTGACAAGCCCTGGGAGTCAGTTTTGGGAGTCACAGAGCAGAGGAATGTCAACGATGCCTGTCCCCTGTGACTAGTCCCCCATGGTGTGGGCTGGGGATGGCGCGGTGGCCTGGACCGCTAAGGACACTGGACATTGGAGGCACTTGTATCTACAGCGGTTCAGGGTATGCTAGCCCAAGTTCCTTGTAAGGCCACGCGGGGGATCCAGATTCCCCTGGGCCTGTGCTGACCCCTCAGTCTGGGAGAAGCCGGGACTTCCTGGGTACCGGCCAACTTTGGTTTTGCATAGCTCGGTCTTCCTAAGCAGAGTGGATTCCAGACGTAGGTGAAGAGACTGAGCCCTGGAGACGGAGCGACGGAGCGACTTGTGGGAGGCTGATCAGGGATTGCGTGTGTGGGCTTGAGCACGGGTTGGTTTGTTAACTGTACAGAAGCAGTTCGCCCCCCAGGTGGACCTGGACCCACACTGTGCCTCAGGGCTGGCGCAGATGAAGGGATGCTTCTCTATGTGGTGGTCAGCAGTGATCACCCATGCAGAATGGACTCTCTATGCCATTTGACCCTACGCCTGGCATGAGTGACCCTGAGCCCCAACAGCCACAACTGCCTCCATCTCGTCTCCTCCACCAACCTCTGAGTCTGTTTGGGCCAGGATTCTAGGGGAGTATTGAGCTGGTTAATTCCGATCACTCCTTCTGTAGTAATCTTCCACGCTCATTTTTCGTCTTCTGTGAAGCCATCCCTTATTATAAACATTAATTACACCAATGAATTAGAACGTATTACAGACTGCGGTTATAGTTCTTTACGGAATGGAAAGTGGCAGGCAGAAATGATGCCGGCACAAGACTGGCGGAAACTCGGCCTCCGAATTAAAAATGTCTTCTTCAGGGTTAATTTTAACCGTGGAACGTTTTCTTGTGTGTTTTGCCTTCATCTTAACTTTGACAAGAAGCAGACGTGTGCGTGGCTCTTGCATCCCGCCAGCTCCTCAGTCATATAGTAGCAATTGCCTGTGTGTGTTGGGGGGGGGGCTGGGGATCGAACCCAGGACCTCACATATGCTCGCTAAGCACCCTGCCACTGAGCTGCACGCTAGCCCTGCCCTGAATATTAGACGTTTCTTTTTGGTACGCATCTCTGCTCAAACTTCCGAACAGCAGATGGTGATCTACTCTTAACATCTCGGAAAAATGGCTGTGAATCTAACCTGCAGCTTTCATTTTTTCTTGGCAATTTCTGACTGATGCTTTTTTAGAAAAATATCCTATTTCAGCATCTTCATTTTCAGGGGCTCCAGAGTTTTGTTCTAGGTATTGGTATCTTTTAAAGAATCTTTAGAAGTTTGTGTAAACTTTTAAGGCTCATAAATTATGGGCTCATGGACTTGGTCTCAGGACAATGTGCCACTTCTCGGAGGTTCCAGGAGCCAGAGGCAACAGGCGTGTCCCCAGCCGTGAGGGCTGGGGTTCCAGGGGTGGGGCTCAGTGTGTGGCATTAGGAGCCTATTGTTACAGCAGTGTTATTGTTTCAGGGGTGTTTATCACACCCATCGCAAGGAAACATTTCATTGCTTTTCCTACTGTATGTACATGGGAGAAGGACCTGGCAATCCACTCCCAAGGCAATCCTGAAACAATCCGCCGTTGAAAACCCTAGGAGGGTCGTTATGAGTCGGACACGACTTGACTGGAGGGCACCTAACAACAACTACTCTATGTAGACTCTTAGCTTCCCAAGGTGCAACAATACATTCTCAGGGAGTGTGGGCCAAATGTCCACTCTGTTAAAACCCTGTGTGGGGTTTGTGTGTGACACGCCCTGGGAGCCAGGTTTTGGGTCACAGAGGAGAGGAATGTGAACAATGCCTGTCCCCTGTGACTAGTCCCCCCCCCCCCCCAGGTGTAGGCTGGGGATGGTGGTGGCATGGACCACTGAGGACACTGGGCAGGTCCTGACCCCTGGCTCCAGCAAGAGGGCAGGGAAGAAAAGAAAACGCTTTGCATAGGCAGGACAGGCAGACCCGCCCAGCTTGGAGTCCATCTCCTCTCCTGCCCGCTCCTGGCAACTCCCTGTTTGCCATAGTGTGGGAACTGAACAGGCGGAATGGGCTGGTTTGGGGCCCAGGGCCTAAGGAGACTCACTGCAGACTCAGGTGGTGCCTTTGGCTGAGGGGTACCCCAAGGCTTAAAAGCACAATGTATTCATTTAAGACTCGGGGTCATAGTGATCAGGTGGTCGGTTGATTTTTAGCAGGGGAAACTGGGGTTGACTTTTAGAAGCATGTTGTTGTTGTTAGGTGCCGTTGAGTCAGTATCCGACTCATAGTGACCCTCATAGGGTTTTCAATGGCTGACTGTTTCGGGATTGCCTAGGGAGTGGATTGCCACGTCCTTCTCCCATTTTGCAGTGCTGGGAATCGAACTCAGGACCTCAGGGACTGCAGAGGAGCGCTCTACCAACTGAGCTAAATAGCATGGTAGCTCACAAATCCTAACATACAATTAAACTTGAATGTGTTCTTTCCCCCCAACATTTTGTGACCTCTTCTGTTTTTTACTGGTTCAAGTGTATCTCCAAATACTGGAGTCTTTCCCTCTCCTCAAAACCCCTAGCGTATTTCTTGCCCAACAGTTGCTGGTCACATCCATAAAGTATCCTCCAAAAATATAATCGACCACATCCTGAGTGCATCCAGCTTCTTCAGAGCCTAGCCTATAACTCAAGACTCCGGGTTTATCACAGGGGGCTCCTGTCTCCTGCGCCCTCTCGGTCTCCATTTGGACGTGCTTCCTTCTCTCCATTGTGGTTACGCTTCCTATTTTGGGACTTGACAAGTGCTTTAAAGTAAAAATAAATGCTTCTTCTCTGTTGCTAAAAAGAATAGTTTTTTTTTTCTTCTTCTTTTTAAACCTTTGTGAAATTTAAGGTTTTCAAGAACTGCCCCAATCCCTGAAAAAATACCTTGTTTTAAAAAATGCACCTGCAATTTCAGGTTCCTTCATTTACCCTCGTGTGTAATTTTGTGAGTTTTGATGGGAACTTGTATTTGTGGTCACCAGGGGCAAGGAAGATGGGGCGAGGCCAACAGGGTCTAAGAACGCGCCAGGCCGTCCTGACTGGTGGCTGCTGGTTGTGCTTCTGACTCCTAATTCGCAAAGGTCCATGGCTCTGCTGGGGGATGAGTCCAGCAGCCAGACGAGGCTGGTTTAATACAGTGGGGAGGTGGTTTTTGTCTCCCGTGGCCAACAAAGAACGCGGGTGAGCTGTTAGCTGGAGGTCCAGAGGCTGGAGGAGGGCGCTTCTGGAACCGAGTTGAGAGGAAGGCCCAGGTAGAAAAGGCCCCGTGCTCCGGGGCCTTTTTTTTTTTTTTTTTTTTTTTTTTTTTTTTTAATGTGGTACTGGGGGTTGAACCCAGGGCTTCGCGCCTCCATGCTCTGCAAGTGCTGGACCACTGAGCTTGCACCCCCAGCCCATTTCTTTTTTTTCTTTTTTTTTACTTTTTGAGACAGGGTCTCGCTAAGTCACGAAGACTGCCTCTGGTCTCGAACTTGCCATCCTCCCGCCTCTGCCTCCCAAGCCACTGTGATTACAGGTGTGCACCACCACTCTGGGCTGGGATTTAGCTCAGTTGGTAGAGCGCCGCTCTGCAGTCTCTGCGGTCCCGAGTTCGATTCCCAGCACCGCAAAAATGGGAAAAGGACGTGGCAACCCACTCCCAAGGCAATCCCGAAATAGTCAGCCATTGAAAACCCTATGAGAGTTGCTATGAGTCGGACACGACTCGACAGCACCTAACAACAACCACCACCACCACCACCACTCCTGGTGCCTGGGCCTTTTGTGGCCAGGTTCCTGCAGGCTGGGTAGGTGGGGACCGGGTGTAGCCTCATCACCCCCACTCAGGTCCTCTGAGAGTGCTCTTCACTGTCCTTGTCCTCTTGCTCTGTTCCTTCCATCCTGCTGCCTGGAGGCAGAAGGCTAAGCTGGCCTCTCCAGAGGCCCGCTCAGGACCATTTTAGGAGGCTGTGGGATTTTGGACGTATGGTAACAAGTCATACCACGTGGATGATTTGTGTTGTTTATCTGCTGTAGGTTGAACCATATGAAATCGCCCGTGTCCAGCCGCGTCTGACCTACACCCCGGCGGTCCCATGGGGTTTGCTGTGATAGAACTGGGCCCAGGATGGAAACTAACTTCGGGAATGTCTTTCGGCCTGTTTTGCTCCTTTCGAGCTCTGGGTCACTGCGAACAAGGTTTTCCACAGCTGTAGTTTGGCTGCTGTGTCAGGGCGCGCTGGGCAGCACCCTATCTCAGGCCCCCGGTGTGTCCATGTGACCTGGGGCCCTGACCCAGGAGCGAGTTCAGGCTGTTTGGATGCCTGAGTCCCCGGCAGAGGGCAGAGCCCGGATAGCGGGCACCAGGAGACTGGCATTCAATGCCACGCAGAAGGCGGGCTGTCTGGCGGGCGCTGTGGGTGGGCGGGCTCTGTGGGTAGGCCGGTTCTGTGGGTGGGCGGGCTCTGTAGGTGGGCGGGCCCTTCCCTCCGCACAGGGCCTCCTCATCTCCTGGAAGACTTGGCCTCTGCAGGAGAGTTCTACCTTGAGATGGGAGACTCACCGGCTCCCCAAGGACACCATCAAGCCCCTGACTCCTGGCTGCGCTCCCTCCCTCCCTCCACGTGGCCGCCTCTTCGTGTCAGGATGGTGGGCAGGGTGGAGAAGCAGGGCTCACCTAGGTGGTCTCAGCTGAGGGCCCTCAGCCCCAGTAGCCCAGCACCACGTGCCACAATGACCCCTCTCCCGCCTCGCTCACATTTCCTGGGAATCCCCACCGTCTCCATTTCCCACTGGCACCGTCCACTCAACACATTTTGAGACACGGAAGCTGTAGAGTTATAAATGTGAGCTGTGATGTCCTGGGAACCTGTTAGAAATGCAGCTTCCGGGGCTCCAGGTTCCCGGGTTGCACTGATACCACGTGTCCACTTGAGTCTGGGGAAACCACACTGTGGGCGCCACAGCAGGGACAGAGAGAGGGACCGGAACATGGCACTGCCTGAGGGCTCTTCCCAAGTGGCCTGCCCTGTCCAGCCGCACCATCGGGAAAAAGAGAAGGGTGAGAACTGGCCCCCGCAGCTGCCCCGGAGCCGGTGATCCCGGTCCAGAGTGCACTCTGGAAATGTTGGCCAGGACCACCTTGTTCAGCCAGTTTCTTTGGGCTTCTCTTTCAGTGCTAGCAAGGTGCTCCTTTCTTGTTTTGCACACAGCGCTAAGGGGCCAGATTTCTTTTGAGGGGCTTGTGGGCTTTTTCTGTTTGTTTTCATTTTAATTACTGAAATCATCTGTCCACAAACCAAATGAATTGGGATGAAAAAAGTTGCATGGTTTGCCTGAGAGATGGGATTGCGTTCCATAGAGGTGCGTTCCACAATTTATTCATTGTGATTTCTGCGTTCTTGGAAAACCTCTCCCATTTGGATTATCAGAGTCCATGGGGGGACCGGGAAGACCACAGGAAAGAGAAACACATCTCTTTAAGCTGTAGTGTCAGCTGCCCACCCCAGATATGTAACTGACACTGTCCCCCATGAATTAATTGAATTGAAATCTTTTCTCCTGGTAGATTGGTTATGTGTATTCCCGCATAAAAGTTCTCATGTTTGGCTGGAAGTGAGTGAGAAGGAGGTCACGGTGCAGCCTTGATGCTTTTCTGAATGTCAAATGTGAGTGCTGGGCACGGACTCGGAGGAAAGTGGGAGAAAGGAACAGATGAGTCTGCTGAGGATTCACTGCAGCCTCCCTGGTTATTCCTGGAAGCTGCAGGCTAACAGAGTCTATTGTTGTTGTTAGGTGCCGCTGAGTCTGTATCTGACTCATAGTGACCCTCATAGGGTTTTCAATGGCTGTTTCGGGATTGCCTCGGGAGAGGATTGCCAGGTCCTGCTCCCATTTTTGCGGTGCTGGGAATTGAACTTGGGACCTCAGAGACTGCAGCGCATCGCTCTACCAACTGAGCTAAATCCCAGCCCAACAGAGTCTGCAGCTGTCTTTATGCCCTGCTAGTAAATTCATGGGCTGGGATTTAGCTCAGTTGGTAGAGCACTGCACTGCAGTCTCTGAGGTCCCAAGTTCAATTTCCAGCACCGCAAAAATGGGAGAAGGGCCTGGCAATCCACTCCCAAGGCAATCCCGAAACAGTCAGCCATTGAAAACCCTATGAAGGTCGCTATGAGTCGGATACCGACTTGACGGCACCTAACAACAACAACAACAAGTAAATTTATCCTTGAGCTGGGGATGGTGCCGAAGGACAGGAGGTAACTTTTCACCTGCTTTGCAAAACCCTCTCAGTTTCAAGACCCACATTCTTGGCTTTTGTGATGCCAAGTGAGGTAGAAAGAACTGTGGGCTGTGCACCTGCAAGGGAGGGGCCTTCTGTGTGGTGCATTCCAGTGTACGCAGGACCACCTCTCACCTGCATCCCTGATATTTAGGAATTAGGTCGTGAATCCAGGCTCCCTGGTGAACACTGAGGAGGTAATTAAGCGGGTAGGGTTCAGGTGTGTCCCATCCAAGTCTCACTGTGCTTCTGCCTTTTGGTCCAAAGGGGGTTCCCAAAAAATGAACATGTGTGGTTATTGCATTATTGTTAGGTGCTGTCTAGTCAGTGTCTGACTCATAGCAACCTTATGTACAACTGGTGAAACACTATCGTCACGCATCTCTGCTATTCATAGGGTTTTCAGTGGCTAATTGTTTTTTGGGAGTGGGTTGCCGAGTCCTTCTCCCAAGCCTATAGCACCTGGTGTTCCCAGGTGGTCTCCTATGCAAGTACTAACCAGACCCGACTCTATTTAGCTCACGAGATCTGATGGGATCGGATGCCACAGTGGTACGGCTGCAGGCTCTGGTTTTTGCATTGGAGCATGTATTTTCTTTATAGAATAACGAGGGCCTCAAATTTCCTGGGAACTGTGTAGCTGAGTGTATTGGTAGTTTTGAGGACAGACTTTGGGTCAGCTAGGAGCCCGGAGAGAACCCCTGGATCCTCAGTGGTTCGCCATCTGAGCCTTATCAGTAGTGTTGGCGAGCAGGGAACTTAGGGTTGTGGGTTTGTTTTTGTTTTGTGTGTTTTGCAGTGCTGGGGGTGGAACCTGAGGCTTCATGCATGCTACACAAGTGCTCGACCACTGAGCTGCACCCCCAGCCCGGAATTGGGGACTCTGTAGACAGTCCAGGCCAGGGAAACAAAACGCCTCCCTGAGGGGCATCAGTAACCAACTGGCTGGCTCCTTGTGGGTTTTCTTGTTTCTCTCAGCCACTCTCAGCCCTGGGCCCTGGCCTGCCCTTCATCTGTGTCCAGGGTGTAGTCCTTGCCCTTGAGAAGTGTGGGGTTGGGGTGGTCCTGGGAGAAGCAGGGCCCGGCAGCGCAGCTTGCTGCTTGTCCTGCTCTGCTTTGTCTGGTGGCTGTACTGGAGAGAGGAGCTTCACCCCGAATGTACCCCAGTCCTTCGTAACTGCAGGTCTCTTACAAGGATGGAGTGGGGACTTGCGGGTGTCCGGGGGAGAGTGCTTAAAGATGCTTTCCTGAGATGCCCCAACTTCCAACCTCCTGGCTGGAGGGTCCTATCTGTGTCTGGAACAGAGGGGATGGCGGGGCTGTCCTGACGTGGTGCGGTAGGGAGGCGAGGGCAGGGTGAGCTGGAGCTGCCAGGTGGAGCTGGCCACACAGGGGGCTGCTTTATCCATGTCTCTGTGGTGCTGGCCCTGTTCTCCCTAGAGGGCACCTGCTTGCCCAGGCCGGCCCTGCTCAGCTGCAGGGCGAGCGCCTCTCCGTCCAGCTTGGATGTTCGGCTGGGCGGCGCTGCCACACACACAGATACTAAACACAATTCACCCAGGACCCTCGGGTGAGGGGCGCGGACTCCTGCGGCCCTTGGGATGCCAGTGAAGATGGGAGAAAGGAAAAGCCTCGGGCGCTTTTGCCTTGCAGGGGCAAACACCCGTGTTGGTGATCTCAGTGGTCTCGGTGGTCACGAGGAGAAAGTTCTTGCTTTGTCGGTGGTGATCAGCCAGAGAGTGAGTTCTTTCCTTGTTGATGGTTGCGGCGAGAGAGCATTCTTTCCTCACCGAAGGTCCCAACGAGAGAGCGGGAAAGCTGTTTCCTCATCAGTGGTCTGGGTGAGAACGGAGTCTTTCCTTGTTGGTGGTCAAAGGTCCTGGCAAAAAAGGGTCAAGCTGCCACAGTGCAGCTCCTTATATAGCTCAGCCGCAGAATGGCCTGAGCCAATCAGCTTTGAGTTCAATTGTCCAATCAGGTTCGGGGGATTTGTGAAGGGTTTTGTACAAACGTCCAACCAAGTTACCTTCATTTTCCTTAGATTTAGCCGTTTTCCCTGTTTTGGGGTTTTTGCCACTTTCCACCAAATTTCCCCCTACACTTAGCGGCCTGCCCCACTCAGCTAGGGGACCACCAGGGTGCCTTGGGCCTCCACACTCATTTCTTCATTTGTAACAGAAGGAGAGATGGTAGCTAGCGGGCAGTGAGGTTGGGGACGTCCAGGCAGGGGCTCAAGGCTGTATGGTCTGCATCTGTGTGTGGTGTAGTTGGGGGCACCCTAGTGGCTCAGAGGCGGGCACCTCTCCTGGAGGCAGGTGGTGCCCAGTGCTGGAGCGAGTCCCTCGGGAGACACTTGCTGCCCTACAAGGTGCTAAGAGAGAGCACCGTGGCCGCCCTCAGCCCAGGGCCCTCCTGCTTGTCTCCTTGGCCACCAGTGCCAGCCCTTGACACTTGTTCTGCATGAATCTTGAAGCCCCTGTCAGGCTTTCTCTGTGTCTGTGGTAGCTCAAATTAGCACCCAGTGTCAGAGGCCAGAGAGGGAACCAGACACCGTGTTACACACACCCAGCCTCGAGCTGCAGGGGCCTGGCACTGCAGGGGGAAGCCAGGGCCCAGCACCCACTTTCTTTTGTCTAACTGAATATTTAAACACTATTAAGGACTGGGGTTTAGCTCACTTGGTAGATCGCTGCTCTGCAGTCTCTGAGGCCTCGAGTTCGATTCCCAGCACCGTAAAAGTGGGAGAAGGATGTGGCAACCCACTCCCAAGGCAATCCTGAAACAACCAGCCATTGAAAACCCTATGAGGGCCGCTATGAGTTGGACAAGACTCAACGACTCCACGGCACCTAACAATAAAAACCACAAGGGTTGGGGTGGGGCTTAGCATTAGAGCACTCCCCTAGTGTGCATTGGGCTCTGGGTTCTGTCCACAGTGCTGCAGGAAGATAAAAGCAAAAGCCAAAACAACAAAACTAAAAACCGCACCAGCAGTAACAGGGAGTAGCGCCGCCTTAGTGGTAGGAATGGCCAAGGATCTTCTTACCCTAAGTGGTGCTGAGGAATTCCCGTGGCACCAGGCGTGGCCCAGTGCTGACAGCTCAGAAGCTTCTGTCTCATTGATGGGCTGCAAGCAGGCACTCAGTGGTGATCAGCTATGTCCTGTTTTTTTTTTTTTTTTTTGTGGTACTGGGGGTGAACCCAGGGCCTCACACCTGCATGCTCTGCAAGTGTTGGACCACTGAGCTGCACCCCCAGCCCATTTTTTTTCATTTTTGAGACAGGGTCTCGCTAAGTTACACAGACTGCCTCTGGTCTCGAACTTGTGACCCTCCTGCCTCTGCCTCCTGAGCTGGTGGGATGACAGGCGTGTGCCACTGCACCCAGCCAGCTATGTCCTATTTTAAAATCACACCCAGTAGCACGTAAGCTGGTGCCTGGAGGTGCATTTTCTCTGTGCTGTTCTCCTACACATGGGGGAATTGAGTGGGGCCTGGAATGGCCTCTTCTGGAAATGTGGGACACCTTCTGTGGTTTTGAATTGCATTCATGCACGTGCATTCACGCACGTACATGCCCAGGTGAGTTCCCGGAAGCATGTTTAAACTTTAAAAGTTGCTACACCTTAGTAACACCTGCAGCCGTAGCCGTGTGGCATCCTGTGGCATCCTATCCCATCAGATCTGGGAAGCTAAGCAGGGTCAGGCCCGGTTAGTACTTGGATAGGAGACCGCCTGGGAACACCAGGTGCCGTAGGCTTGGGAGACGGACCGGGCAACCCACTCCCAAAAATCAATCAGCCATTGAAAACCCTATGAACAGCAGAGAAGCGCAGGGTCATCATGAGTCGGATACTGACTCGATGGCACCCAACAACAACAACAACAACACTTTAGTACTCAGAATGAAATAGGACAGCGAGCCTGCTCTGGGCCCATCCCCAGCACACTTACCAAGTGTGGAGGCTCTAGGTAGGGCCCTCGCCTACTGGATTTCCAACCTCCCAGCTTCACAAAAGCCCCCCGGAGTAGGATGGAGGGGGATTGTGATACGTGAGACTTTTGCCAACCCTTCTGTCACTTTTCATTTCGTCTTGAGCAAGGCAGCATTCCTTTCTGCTGATGAGGTTTTTAAGTAAATATTTTGTAATGGAAGATGAGAGTTTTTATTTGGGCCAATCCAATCAAGCATTTATTTCATTAATCTGGTTTGCCTCCAACACAAACATGTTCCATTCAAGTGAGGGTACTATTTGCAAGTGAAAAGATGCCACACAGTGCTGCAGTATTTGTGTGATCATCCTTGTTTGTTTGACGGAGCCCTGCTTAATTGATAATGAATGCTTAATATTTTGTTGTGATAAATTTAATCTTCTAGTGGGACATGTTTAAATATCAGCAATGCATTAATGAAGTGAGCTCATTTTGTCTCACACATTACCCTCTTTGTTTTACTGATTCGTTTTAAACCCATATGATTTAATTTTTTATTTTTATTATTTATTTTTGCATTACTGGGGGTTGAACCCAGGGCCTCGTGCTTACATGCTTTGCAAGTGCTGGACCACTGAGCTACACCCCCAGCCCATTTTTTTTTTTTACTTTTTGAGACAGGGTCTCACTAAATTACGCAGACTGCCTCTCGTCTTGAAATTTCGATCCTCCTGCTTCCGCCCCCCCGAGCCACTGGGATTGCAGGCTTGTGCCACTGTGCCTAGCTTATGGTTTGATTTTTGTATGCCAAATGGTATGAAATCCGAGGGGCACCAAAAGGTAACAATGAAAGACAAGTCATTTCATTACCCTGGTCCTTAGTGACCCTATTCCTGAGCCTAAACCAACAACTCCTACGTTTTACTTTTTTTCTCCTTTAGACTGGAGGGTTGAACCCAGGGCCTCCCTTAGCATGCTAGCTAAGTGCTGTACCACTGAGCTGTGGCCCCAAGCCTCCTCTTTATTTTTTGAGGCTCAATCTCTGGAAGTTGCCCAGTCTGCTTCTGGCCTTGAACCTGCGATCCTCTTGCCTCAGCCTCCTCCTCCACTTCCACAAGCACATTGTGTATTGTACATCCACCCACCACGCACTTTAACGTTTGTAAGGATCCTCTGTGTGTCTTTGTTCAACTTGTTGTCGCCTAATAGAGCTGGGGGGCACTGTCCGGGGTTTCCGTGTGGTACACCGAGGCCTTGATCTTTTTGTACTGACTGCTGCTGCTGCTGCTGCTGCTGCTGCTGCTGCTGCTTGTTCGGTGCCGTCGAGTCAGGTCCAACTCATGGCGACCTTGTGTACAGGGTTTTCAATGGCTGATTGTTTCAGGAGTGGGCTGCTGGCTCCTTCTTCCTAGTTTGTCTTAGTCTAGAAGCTCAGCTGAAACCTGTCCACCATGGGTGACCCTGATGGTATCTGAAATCCCGGTGGCGTTGCTTTTGGCATCACAGCAACACGCAAGCCCCCACAGCATCAATAAGCTGACAGACATGGGGTGGGGGGGGGACTGTTTGTTGTTGTTAGGTGCGGTCAAGTCAGGTCCGACTCCTAGTGACCCTCATAGAGTTTTCAATGGCTGATTGTTTCTGGACCGCTTCAGGAGTGGATTGCCACATCCCTGTCCCACCTTTGCGGTGCTAGGGATGGAACCTGGGTCCTCAGAGAGTCTGGAGCAGCACTCTACCAACTGAGCTAAACCCCAGCCCAACTGACTGCTTAGTATTCCATTCTGTCAGTGCACCCGTTTGCTTAACTGATGTTGAGTTTTTTAAAAGTACAGCAACAGGATGGCTTGCTGAGCAGCCGGGCATTGGTCCATGCACTAAGAGTCCTTGCCACTTACCATCATTCTCCTGAACCATCTCGATCATCCTGCAGATTCAGTCAGGCCACATTCCCATCTTCCCAAGAGAGCCATTGCCTACAGAAAACAGGGTTTTGCAACCTAATTTCTGTGGTCGAGTCAGTGCTATGCTGTACTGAGAATCCAGACAAATGCTGAGTCACGGAGTCGTCATCTGCTGAGCGCAGCTGGGCGTCAGACCACTGCCAACACGATCCACTTTCTGTTGGTCCCCAGGTGCTCTTAGCTGCAGCATGGTGGGGTCTTTGGCTGACCGGCGCGTGGCGTTCAGGTGCATCATTGGCACCCCATGTTGAATCCCCACTGTATCTGCTTGATGGAGGGAGAGTGGACAGGTGGCACTGAGGAATGTTGGGGTCACGTCATCCACTTCCTGGGTGCCTTCCTGTGGGTTCTCCAGCTTCCGTGTGAGCGCCACAGACCAGCCTCTGACCACTGGGCGTGCCTGCCGGCCAGGCGCTTCCTTCCCCACAGCCCAGCGTCTCTGCCGTGGAACACAGCCCTGCGGGCTTCTTACTGACCCTGGGCGGTCACGTGAGCCTTCCTGCTCAAGCCATCCTGGCTCTTCTGATCCGTGCGACCATCTTTCCCTGCAGCAGGGGTCTCCCTCTGATGGCTGCCCACCTCCTGGGCACCAGGTACCCTCCTGTCCCTGCAGGGCCAGCGCCCTGTGGCCTGTGGCCCACCCCATGTGTCATGTGCATCGAGTGCCTGGCCCGCCCGGCTTCCTCCCGACACGCCTCTCACCCTTCTCCAGCACGCCCTGCTGACGCCACACGTCTGCTTGAAAGTTACTTGAAAATCACCAGCTTTTCTCCATTTCTAGACATTTTATGGAAAACTTCTTGTAGATATAGAGGGGGCAGATTTCAGCATTTGAGAAAAACATATAATGCAGTCCACTGGAAAGATCTAAGGGACCCTTAGCGCTCTGTGGTGGGGTGGCCCCCTCTCCAGACCCCAGCTGGGCTGACTGAACCGCTGCACGGGCGTCACCATGGGCTCTCCTTTATGACAGGATGTGGCAGGTGGGGGAGGGAGAGTCAGGTTGTGCGGAAGTCATGGTCTTCGAGCCTGCCCAGGGGAGGCTGACCAGGCGTGCTGATTGGGGAGGGGGGTGAGTGCCAATAAAAAGCACCCCATGGGGGCTGGGGACCCATCATCCCTCTGCCACATCCTGCTCCATCCTCAGTGTTGGGTTTCTCTCTGAGGACCTCATTCTCTACCCTGGAGTGTGGCTTGTGTGGTGGCCATTTAGATTCTCCAAATCTAGTCACCTTCCACACGTTTTTTTGGTGAGGTTTTGGGAAAGTGACTATTTTCATAGAATAACCAAAGACCAAAGCTGGCTGGCGCAAGGTCAGTCCCAGGAAAGCCAGGGCCTCCTGCAATGACTCCACCCCTGCAGGCAGCACTGCCTGGATGGGTTCCAGCTCAGCTCTGGATGCTAGGAAGGTTATGGCGTGGGCAGGGGTGTAGTGGACAGTAGGTGGGGACTCGGCATTGCTGGGTGGGGTGCGTGCCGTGGACCACAGGCTTGGGGTGGGGGTACCTGCAGGCATTTGTCTGAGCCATGGGAACCTGGGCAAGGCATGGCCTCTCAGGAGGAGTACGGGGAGTCTGGTCCACCCTTGAGTGTTCCTCCATAAAACGGGGTTCTGGGGACCCCTTGACTTGGCTGGAGTGAGCCGGAGTGTGTAACCTTGTTCTGCCCTGCTCTCTTGCAGATGCCTTCGTGAACAGCCAGGAATGGACGTTGAGTCGATCCGTGCCGGAGCTCAAAGTGGTGAGTGGCACTTTCTGGCTTCGGTGGCTCATTCTTCTGTGGGAAAAGAGGGGTCCACAGGGCGGGGACCACGGGGCGGGGAATGTGAGCACACCATCCCACTCAAGCCATTCCATCTCCTGGAGCCCAGCGGTGGCCGCCCTCAGCCCGTGTCCCAGGAAAGGGCTAGGTGTCTCTGGCAGCTGGGGACTGGAGCCCCAGGTGTGTCTGACAGCCAGGACAGCCACCCAGCCAGTACACAGCCAGGAGCTCTGTGTACAGGGCAGGACCCACCTTCACGTCCGCCCTGCCCTCTCTGTGCCTCTCTTATCTGTGCACACATCCACATCCCTGTGCTGTGGACTTGTCCTCCGTGTGGTCTCACAGTGGTTTATGCCCTGAGCTGCCCAGCTTTCGTATGCATAATCTTGCAAAGATGGGGCTGCTCACCCTGTGCTGAGGTGCTGGCATCGCACTAAGAGTTTATGTTGATGATAAACTTTACCCTAATCTGGGCATGGTGGTGCACACCTGTAACCCCAGCGGCTTGGGAGGCGGAGCCAGGAGGATCACAAGTTCGAGACCAGAGGAAGTCTGCGTAACTTAGTGAGACCCTGTCTCAGAAAGTAAAGGAAAAAAAAAAAAGGCTGGAGATGCAGCTCAGTGGTCCAGCACATGCAAAGCATGCAGGCGCGAGGCCCTGGGTTCAACCCCCAGTACCGCAAAAAAAAAAAACAAAAAAAAAAACAAAAAAAAACTTCACCCTGCCCGTGGCCTTAAAAACCTCAGAATTGGCTTCTGTGCCGGTGGCCTGTTGCAGCCACCCTTGCAGCCCCTCCCTCCTATGCCGCCACCTCCCTTAGACGTATCCGGTCTTTAAATAATGGCGCCCTTTGTCATGGAACGTGGGGCGCTTGGTGGCACGCATGTATTGTACACGTCTGAATTTTCGTTTGTCAAGTGCTAGGCTCTGACTGAACAAGGCAGGCAGACTATTGGCAGTCACCGAGCTGCGCATGGCCTGTGGCCCCTGGCAGGAGCTTGCCTGGTCACCATGCCTCTTTCACTGTACTCTTCCCCCTCTCACTGGCCCTAGCCTCAGTGGGGCTGAGGGGATGAGGTGGGTGATGGACACAGGGCCCATGAGGTTCCTCACATCTGAGGAGAGTGGCAGCATCGTTGAAGACAGCAAGAAAAGCACCTGTCTGTAAACTTCAGCAGTGGAGGACCACATGGGAGAGGCGTCTGAGGAAGGAAGGCCAGGGGTCCGAGGGTCCCGAGTCCTCCCCGTCGACACCCAGCATGGCCACCCTCGCTGTCGTAACTGGGGTTGTCCTTGGGGCCCCGCTCCTTCCTGTTTCCCCCCGTTCTCCTCCTGAGCGCCGCCCTTTCTCTGCAGTGCTCATGGGGTTCTTGCCTTGCGAGAGACCCAGGCTCTTCATTCCGGTCTCTATAGGGTTCTATGGGGCTGGGATTTAGCTCAATTGGTAGAGCACTGTGCTGCCTTCTCTGAGGTCCCGAGTTCAATTCCCAGCACCGCAAAAATGGGAGCGGGACCTGACAATCCACTCCCAAGGCAATCCCGAAACAGTCAGCCATTGAAAACCCTAGGAGGGTCGCTATGAGTCGGATACTCATTTGATGGCACCTAACAACAACAACAACAACAACAACAACAACATAGGGTTCTATAAGAGAGGCCCAAAGCACCATCCTCATTCCGTCTCCCGTGTGTTTCATAACAACTGTGCCCCACCTCACAGCAGTCCTGTAGAGAATGTTCCAGAAATACCTGTCGAAGGAAGGAAACAGAGTCGGTGATATACCAGGAACTTTTCAAAAAGACTGGCAAATGTCAGGTACACCCTGTTAAGCCAGCCCAGTGCTGCTTGGGTTCTGCAGTCAGCACCAAACGACGGGCAGCATATTACCGACTACGTATATGGCTTGTCCAGGGAGCCACAGCCCTGAGGGCAGAGCCAGGGTTAGAAACTGGTGTGGGCACTTCCACCCCAGCACCACCCAGGAGAACCCTTGCTGCCATTCGCCCTGACTCACACAGCAGCCTCTGGACCCGAGTTCGGATCCTGTCAGTTGAAACACCAACGCGGGGCTGTGGCCGCTCTGTGGGAGCTACAGGCTGACCGCCACCAGCAGGCACTGAGCCGTCTTGCGCAGAACGCGCCTTAACAGCGTTGCAGATTCGGGGAGGGCTCTGTGCTTGCTCTTGTTTATTTGCCTGTTCTTTCAAGGTAGGGTCTCACTAGGTAGCCTAGGCTGCCCTCACACTCGTGATCCTCCTGCCTTGGCCTCCCAGGTGCTGGGATTACAGGTGTGGGCTTCCATACCCACCTGGCCCGTGCATTCTTACCAGCCCATAATTGAGGACACTTGTAATCTGAAACCCTGCTTTTTGCCAGCATTTCGAAAGCTGTGATTTTCTGGAATAAGCACTCAGGGGTCTAGGAGGTGATTACGTTTAAAGGCAGCCTGGGGCTCTCGTTTCCAAAATGTAACTTTCCTAAAGCTTGCCGGAGCTTGCTGCTGGGGTTGCCACCATCTCACGGACACCTCCACGTCAGTGGTTGTGGGGAGGCTCCCAACCCGAGTATGTGGATGGACAAGACCCTGGGGGGCCACCAGCTCTGCTGTGGCTGGTGCCTCCCCTGGGGCACCCGCAGGCACCTGGTCCTCAGGGCCCCTCAGTAGCCTCATTTGCTGGGGATGCTTGGGGTCCTTAGAAGCACCAGGCAGCCTTGGAGGGCCCACAGGGCTGTGATTATTTCTGGGCCTCGGGATCCCCCCACAAGAGGCTGGTTAAATGAACAGTGTGGATGTTCTCGGGGGCCTGGCTTCTGTAGTTAGGGTTCAGTGTGGGAAGTTTGGGGGAAGCAGGGCGTTCAGACCACAGCAGAAGACTTTTTGGAGGTGGTGGCATCTGAACTGACTTCAGGAACAGGATCTCAGGCAGCAATAGACGTGGACAATTCTAGGTGCATGGAGGCAGCATGGCTTATGAAGCTGAGGTGCGGTAATGGCTACACAGGAGACCCCACCGGGCCTGGTGGCCCTTTAGGACAGCTCCTTAGGAGCCCCGAGCGCAGCCATGAGATGAGGTCACAGCGAGCCTCCAATGGGCTCTGTGTATGGTGTTCTGCGGTGAGTCTCTCAGACTCTGCCAGAGAGAACAATCCAGCGTCTGCTCTCAAGAGTGTCGATGCCACGCCTGCGGCCGTCTGCCATTACGTTGTGGTCAGATTGTCCAAGACCCACTGCTTTTGGCACTGCAGCTCGGTGCCAGGCAGCCCGGGCGGAAGGAGTAAAATGGACCTTCAATGTCTTTGTGCAGAGGAGGCCTCAGCCAGCGGCTTGTCACATGCTGTTTGTGTGTTTGCTCTGCATGCCCTGCTGGGATTTCTATTAAGAGGCTCCATTTCCTTTGCAGCAAACTCAAGTTTAGCAAGTGAGTGGGAAGTGCGAGGTGCTAGGGAAATCAGCTTCAAAGGCACGGGGCTCTGCGAAGGCAGTGCGGGGTCCAGGGAATCAAGCTCCCACCCGACACCTGACACCCACCTGACACAGTGCTTGTCAGGCTGCCTCAGCTCTCCCCACAAAGTCTTCTGGCCCAGATTGGGTTGATCCCCTCCTCGCCTTGACATCCGGTGGCAGGTCATCACAACTTTGCCACATTCCTAATGTGGTTCCACATCCCTAATGAGCATCTCCCTCTTTATTTTATAGGCGCCTCATAGTCCAATGATAGTTTCCACCGGTGTTTCACATCAAAATCATGCCCACAAACGATCTACGAGATGGGCATACAGATCCCCCAGATTGATCAGAGGTGAGGGAGATCCTTGCTCCTCGTCACTGGGAAGAACCAGGGACCGTCACCACGCAGAGAAACCACAGACTACAGAACATTCGGTTTGGGAAGATTTTCTTCCTCAGGGAAGACAGACTAATCTTAATTAAAAATTTAATCCTGTGGCATACTGTTTTGGATTTTCCCAGCATGCAGCTGACAAACAGCAGGTGCCCTTGAGCAAAAGAATAATTAATAGGTAGACATCCTCAGATTATGGGCCGGGATTTAGCTCAGTTGGTAGAGTGCTGATCTGCAGTCTCTGAGGTCCCAGGTTCGATTCCCAGCACCACAAAAACGGGAGAAGGACGTGGCAACCCACTCTCAAGGCAATCCCCAAACGATCTGCCATTGAAAACCCTTATAGGGTCGCTGTGAGTTGGACACGACTCGATGGCACACAACAACAACAACAACAACAATCCTCAAATTATAGAGGCCTCAGGTAAAAGGACGGTGCGAATAGGGTCTGGAGGGAAAAAGGCTCTGCGTGGGATCTGTCCACATCGCCTGGCTTTGAGCCTGGTTCTTGGCTGCAGAGCGAAGCATCACGTGGACGCTCGCTAGCACCAGCCATTCGGTCACTCCTCCCGCAGGGGCTGTGAGTCGGCCTGGGCTGTATGCTGAGTGGGGCAGAGAAGACGGGTGAGGCCCTGTCCCTGCTCGGAAGGGGCCGTTAGCGTTGGAGGGAGTCAGACCCGCTCACTGAGGCTCCCTCAGCAGTGTCTTGAGTGGCAGTGCAGCACTATGAGCAGGGGGCTGAAGTGTCCTTGAGGGCCACCAACAGAGGCTGTTCACCGGAAGCTGTCTCAGTCCATTCAGGCTGACGTGACGTAACAACATGTCATCACCTGGGTGGCTTGTGAACAAGTTTTTTCCTCATGGTTCTGGAAGCTGCGGGTCCAACATAAAGGAACTGGCCGATATCGGTGTCTCACGAAGACCTGATCTCTCGCTCACAGGTGATGTCTTCTGGCTTCGACCTCACGTGGTAGCAGGGCAAGCCAGCCCCGTTGGGCCTCTTTTATCAGCGGACTGTTCCCATTTATAAGGACTGGGCCCCCTTGACCCGGTCATCTCTCGGGGGCCCGGCTTCTGTAGTTAGGGTTCAGTGTGGGAATTCTGGGGGAAGCAGGGCATTCAGACCACAGCAGAAGGCTTTGTGGAGGTGGTGGCATCTGAAGTGACTGCAGGAACAGGATTTCAGGCAGTGATAGATGTGGAAAATTCTAGGAGCGTGGAGGCAGCAAGGCCTATGAAGCTGAGGCGTGGTAGTGGCTGCATAGGAGATGAAGTGAGGGGTGGGCAGCTGAGCGGCTGCAGGGCCAGCACAGGCAGGCTGCAGCATGGTGAAGGGGACCCTGGCGAGTGGACAGTGGGAGCTGCTGGGCCTGGCTGGAAGGAAACCATCTAAATCAGTGCGCCGTCATCCGGCAGCACGGTGCCTGTAACTGACTTACAGCGCCTTCCTCCTCCACGATCGCACGCCAGATTCAGCCCCTCCTGTGATTGTTCTTCTCGACACTGGCGTCACTGTTCACTTAACCAGCCATATGTCTGGGCAAAGAAGGGCGCGGGTGGGTGTGGAACGACTGCACAGCAATGTTGGTGGCCATAGATGCATGTGGGGGGCTCCTTAGTTCTAGGTTGTCCGGTGGAACATGGGGAGTTGGGACGGGAAGCTGGGCTGTGAGGTTGTGGATCCAGAGACTGTTGCCAGAAGGCAATATGTGGTGGTGCATGCAAGTGGGGGCTCAGGGTCCGAGGGTCTGCTGTGGATCCAGGAAAGGAACCCTGGAGGCCATCACTTGCCTAAGCCTGGAGCCAGTGGTTTTTATTTTTTATTTATTTGTTTCTTTGTTTATTTTCGGTACTGGGTACCCAGGGCCTCGTGCCTGCATGCTTTGCAAGTGCTGGACCACTGAGCTGCACCCCCAGCCCATTGTTTTTACTTTTTGAGACAGGGTCTCACTAAGTTATGAAGACTATCTCTGGTCTCGAACTTGCGATCTTCCCACCTCCGCCTTCCGAGCTGCTGGGATTACAGGTGTGCACCACTGTACCTGGTTGGCCAGTGGTTTTTTAATGGAAATCGCTGGTGACCTGCAGACAGCTTCTCTGTGGCCATAGGCATCAAAGTGGAGCTCATTTGGTGGAGGTCAGAGGGAGGTGGGAAAGGCAGCCTTGGTGTGGTGGGACATGGGAGAAGCAGCTGTAACTAGGGGCCGACATCCTGTGTGGTCTATGGGGTTTGTTTTTGTTAACGAATTGGATTGATCAAGCTAAATGCAGATAGGGGAGTTCGTGGGGCAAAGGAAAAGCTTGGAATGCGAGAGGAAGAGGGGGTCTCCTCAGCCCAGGCCAGGGCAGGAGGGTTCCTGAAGGACTGCCTGAGACCAGGTGTCTCTGCTGTGCACACCGGGAGGCTGTTTGTGAAGAGCCACAATGAGTCAGCCTTGGCTGCCTGGTTACTGCTGGGCAGTGACCCCCACATCACCTTGACCCTTGATGGTTAATTTCTATCCAGCACTAGCACTTTTCCATCCCTGCTGCAGCCTGGCTTTGCCTCTTTCTGTGGTGTGTTCATGAGAAGCAGAGTGGGTTTGCTGTCTCTTCTCTGTGGGCCCCCTGCTTCTCCTCCCCTCCCATTACTTCTCAACTGTAGGGGCATATTGGGAGGAAAAAAGGGAGAAACCCCAAAACAGGGAAGACAGCATTCGAAGAACTGTGGAAAAAGTAGAAAATTGGGAGTAAAAGAGTAACACGTGGCAAGCAAAAGCCTGCCTGAGTGGGATCGAAACTCTGTACATATTCTGTAAATATGATTGATCGAAAATGCGGCACCCTGATTGGACATTTTTCCTGCCATGCTATTGGTTACCTGTTGTGAATTGTGATTGGTCAATTTTGTGGTACTGTGATAGGACCAATTTTCAAAACCCTCTACTCATCCCCTGCTCCTATTGGACAATAGAGAACAATACACTCAAAGCCGATTGGCTTAGGCTAGTCGGGGCTGGCTATATAAGGAGCTGCTCCACTGCAGCTCTCTCTCTCTGCTGGGAACCATGATCAAGATAAGAACTCTCTCACCTTGTGACCAACGAAGAAGAAGCAACTCTCCAGAGCAGTGATGACAGTGGGAAGACATCGAGACAAGAACATCTAGACAGCACACTCAAAAGACCTTCAGGTTGAGGACAGTCCCTTGGCCCGGCGCCTAGGGACAGAAGCTGAAGACAGTCTCAGGTCCTAGCGCCAGAGGCAGAAGAGCCGCTGCTGCCCTCCAGGCAGCAATAAGAACTGTAGTATTTTAAGCTGTAACACTTTGGGTTCCTCTCGCCCCTTGTAAGGGCGGAGAGGCAATAAAGAGCTGCACAGTCCCCGAGGCAAAAGCCTCCCAAGGCTTTTCCTTTTTCCCCTCCTCCTCTCATGGTATTCCTTAGGGCCACTGGAGTCCACACCCCTCACTGTAGGGTCCCGAGTTAAGTAAGTAGTTATCTGTCGTGGAGCGCAGCTGTGCCTCCCGGTATCATCTGGGCTGGATCGGAGAGGTGCACACTGTCTATCCCCCAATACCGAACGTTGCTTTTTCCTAATCTGCCGGCCCTGCCCTCAGATCTGCCCCGAGTTCGTCTTATTAGGATGGAAGGAACCAGATTGTCACATCCACACATCACTCTGCTGCGTCACATCCCATCAAACCTAGCACCATCTCTGTACAGTGAGGAGCACAGTCATCGTGGACCACTGGCTCCACGAGTGATGCATTCCTGATACAGAGAGCGCACGGTTACACAGCAGTGCTGACGCCTCAGTGGCGTGTGAGGCTGATGAGGACACGAGCAACTAATTAAGGGGGTTGAACTCCTTTTGAGGCAGCGGAAGTAGTGAGTGAGCTCAGTTTTGGCCACCCTGCCAGTGTTTGGGTAGCTTATGTTTGGGTTTACCGTGTATTTTAACTGCTGTTTACAGGAAGTCAGAGTGATTGAATCGTCCTTAACAGCTGTCCATTTCTTTGCTGCAGGGGATCGTGGGTAACCTGGCCAGTGGCAAGTCGGCCCTGGTGCACCGGTACCTGACTGGCACGTACGTGCAGGAGGAGTCTCCTGAAGGTACGCCATGGGCAGGCCGCGAGCTGCGAGCTTAGGAGAGTTTAGGGTGTTAATTTTTCTTCAGCATGTTCTAAATCATTGTTTCGATATATCACATGTCAAGAAAGTAATACAACATACCAAGCAGTAAAAATCCTGAAAAGTGTATTATTCCTCAGGTAGGGATTTTTAGCAAACTGATTATATTCACTCTGGCATTTAGAGCAGTAAACATAAAATGCTGTTGAATTTATTTCCTAATGGTTCTGTCCTTCCCAATGTTAGTCCAGTGTTACTCCTGTAAATATCGGTCAGACGTTTCTCTCACCTGGACGTTGAGTTGATACATAAGTTGTCTGTAATGTTGCTTAGAACAGCTTTTCTAGATAAGATTCCAGATGACCACCTCCATATGTTTGAGCACGTTTCCCCCATTATATCGTATTATAAACATTGAATAATCATTTTGCATGTGAGTTAGGTATTTCTTTTGCCATTAGACATTTGCTTCTTCTGTTAACATATCCATGTTTTATTTTTTTGCTTTAAGTAAGAGTATGATAGCAAATAGTAGGAAGCCATTTGGCTCCCCAATCAAGATGTAGTTCCCGAGCAGTTTTCTAAGTTATATTTTCTCCCCCATGTAACCTTTTTAAATCCCACTCTGAGACACTGAATTTCTGGTTCCTTCTTTTTCTTACTGGCTGTTCCCATTCTTTGCAGATATGGACGCAGGTAACTATGCATTTTCTTCATGGCAGCGCTTGTCTTGTTTTGGAGAGAGGAGAGGCACCCCCCTCGTCCTGTAGCTCCCCCTTCCCTCTTTGTTCTGTGTCCCATCCTGTTTTGTTTCATTTTGCCTTTTTTTTTTTCAGTTCTGCATTCCACCCTGTTTTGTCCCTTAGGTGTCTGTTGAGCAGTAGCCATCAGTAGCTTCACGTGTCCCCCGTAGCACATGTTCTAGCATTTAACTCTTGTCCCGGACACCTCGGAGCCATTCGGAAAGAGCAGAATGCCAAGGGGCTTGCCCGGGGCTCTGCCCGCTTGCTGCAGAATTTTTGCAGTCATACTTTTAAAAACCTCGTGGCGGTCACATCGGGGAGAGAGCCACTTTAAAAATCCTCTCTACCGAACGATGATTCGGAAAGGTTTGAGGACCAGAACAAAGGCTCTCGGACGTGGGAGGTAATGAGAAAAAGCTTGGCCATCCCTTGAGAACAGAACCAGGTGCTCAAGACTTGCCTGATGTAATAAAGGGAAGACAGGTAGCGTTTCTCCTGGTTTCTTCCCAGCTCTTCTCCGGGGATCCCTCGCTGGGCTGTGCAGGTGTTTTATTTCTTCCTCTGTGTCTGATAGCTGTGAATAGCAGCTGCAGCTGCTTCTCGATTCTACCTGTAGAGTCTTGCCGAATTTTTGTTTGGGGTTTTCCACTTACTTTTTGGGACTCACAGTTGCATAGGTTACGAAACCAGCTACTGGGAGAGAGTCTGCAAATAACTTGACGGAGGGCGAGCGTGCACCTTTTGCAAAGAAATCTGCCTTTAATGCCTTGGTCTTTGTGCAAATCCATCTGGGGCCGCCAGGAGGTGTGGGCCGGCGTCCGGTTTTGTGGCTCTCATCCCAGCCTTTCTTGCTCGTGGGCTCAGATGTCCGGTGGGGGTTGTGCTGGTTCCCTGGCTCTCCCGGAAGAGCCAGGACCATGTGTCAGTCATGAGCCCTTTCTCCTGTGTTGCCGTCGGCCACTGTTGTGGCATCTACTGTTTCCTTTTGGCGTTCAGATTATCCCAGTGTTTTTGTGTCCAGCTGTGATCTCTTTGCACTGCGTAATGGCCCTCATAGTTTGGTTAGCGTGGCGATGTTTCTCTTGAATGCTTGTCCATCAGAAGTAAAAACTGTATGCAGCGGGACAACCGGTGACTTCTAACAACTTTGCTCCTTTGAATTTTCAAGTAGCACTTCTCGCTACATGGGGATTTCAGAGTCTCATGTGTGCTTTTCAAATGGTGTATTAAAGGGTAGGGGCCCATGGTACTATGTGGAAAGACACCCCTTCCTTCATTCGCAGAGGGGGTATACCGTTCTTCTATGGGGTGGGGTTGGTGCCTGACCAATGCATTGGATTTGGAGTGAGCTGTATAACTTCCCTCTTAGCATTACTGTTACTTTCTGATTTATCCTCTGATTTAGTCCATTTTCCATTGCTATAACAAAACACCTGAGGCTGGGTGCTTTATTAAAAAATTGATTTAGCTCACAGTTTTGAGGCTAAAAGTCCAGGATCAGGTGGCTCCATTTTTTAGTCTGTGGAGAAGGCCACATGGCACGTGGCATCATGGCCAGATCCCACGGTGAGAGAGGAAACTGCAGAGTGGGAATGGGCTAGTCTTGCTCTTTTACAACACCCCTCTCCATTGAGAATTAACCAGGGTCCCGTGAGAACTACATTAATCCCTTCCAAGGGCAATGCCCACAATGCCTAATTAGCCTGCACCAAATCCTACTTCTTAAAGATTTCCCCACCTCCCAGCGTCACCACACATGAATCCTTGGGGGACACCCTGAAACCATACCCAAACCACAGCATCCTCTTTCCTCTTGTTACTGCTGGGGCGGTCCGCTGAACAGCTACTTTAAACCAAAGGGCTGCTGCTGTTTGCGTGGCCATGTGATCTGCCTGTCCGCCTAGCTCACTGGCTACTCTCTGCTGTTCTATGTGGCTGTGCTTAGTTGCTCCTCTGATTGGATGGCTGATGCGGTGAGGACCTTTCCTTTTCGGAACCGAGTTCTCTCCTGGCGGGAACGTTTTTGGCTGCGGTATCGTCCCCAGGCTTTCGCTTGCTTTTCCTCCGATGCGTCTTAGCTTGTTCCAGAGGGAAGCAGCCTTGTCTCTTCACGGTATGATCCCTTTTGCCTGGTATTTTATTGTTCGAGGGAAGAGCACTGCCTGAGGAGACTTAGGTAATTTGAGAGACGCCGTTCAGATGAGGCAAGGCTCTAAATACGGTGTTCATTATTGTTTTTAATTAGTGACTTAGTGCAGAAATGGGTGTCTCAGCGGGGAGGCTGCCATTGCATGAAAGTAGTTCAAAGAGTACAATTTTGACACGGGCAGCTACCCTCCGTGCGCGCGTGTGTGCACGCGTATGCTCGCGAGTAACGTGTGAATGTGTATCAGAGCCCTAGAACCACCGTGACAAAATACCACAACTGACTGGTGTACTCTCGTGCAGTTCTGTTGTTGTTGTTGTTAGGTGCCGTCAAGTCGGTATCCGACTCATAGCGACCCTCGGAGGGTTTTCAATGGCTGAGTGCTTCGGGATTGCCTTGGTTGTGGATTGCCAGGCCCTTCTCCCATTTTTGCGGTGCTGGGAATTGAACTCGGGACCTCAGAGACTGCAGCGCAGCCCTCTACCCACTGAGCTAAATCCCAGCCCCCGTGCAGTTCTGGAGGTCAGAAATTCAAAATCAAGGTCTTAACGAGGTCGGTTCCTTTTGAGGGTCCTGGGGGTGCATCTGCTCTGGGCCCCTTCCCAGGTTCTGGTGGCCCCAGCAGTCCAAAGGTGTCCGTGGCTCGTAGATGCACCGCTCCAGTCTCTGCCCGTCGCCACGTCACATCTTCCTGTGGCTCAGTGTCCACAACCGTCTTTTCTCATGAGGACAGGCCATTGGGCTTATGCCCCACCTCCCCAGTCTAGTATGACCTCATCCCGACTAACTGACGAGGACCTCATTTCCTAAGAAGGTGGCCTTGCCGGGCGCAGCAGCGCACGCCTGTAATCCCAGTGGCTCGGGAGGCGCAGGCAAGAGGATTGCAAGTTCGAGACCAGGGGCAGTCTGTGAAATTTAGCGAGACCCTGTCTCAAAAAGTAAAAAAAATGGGCTGAGGGTACAGCTCAGTGGTCCAGCACTTGCAGAGCATGCAAGCACCAGGCTCTGGGTTCAACCCCTAGTACTGGAAAAAAAAAAAAAAAAAGGTGGCCTCGCAGGTGTCAGGGTGGGGATCTGAGTGATTCCTTTGGGGATGCCTCTCAGCTTCCAGCAGTGCGTCTGTCACATGCATGTGGTATTTACACAGGTGCTGCTCTTGGAAAGGCCAAGCTGGTCCGGCCCTTTCCGTTCCCCTGACCCCTAGCCGTGTGTTGGTCAACACAGCCGTGTGTTGGTCAGAAGGACTGCAGCTGTGCCAGCCTGCACGTGGCCTTTCCACCTCCATGGGAAGTTCACAGCTGCTGTTCGTGTCCCGAAAAGCCAATGTGATGAAAGTCATGCCTTTGCCACCCAGCCCTATTCATAGCTGCTAATTAGAATTGTGACTGATGTTTTGGCTGTGTGATTGGAGTTTCCCCCACTGCGTGTTACGTGCTTAACATTCACTGTGAACCCTGTTTTCCTTGATGCAGAACCCACCGGACCCCACCTGGCTTTTTCTGGACAGTCCTGGGGGGAGGAACCCAGCGCCTCATGTGTGCTAAGCAAGTTTTCCACCCCTGAGCTGTACCTCCAACCCCTTTCTTATTTTTTATTTTTATTTATTTATTATTTACTTTCTGCGGTACTGGGGCTTGAATGCAGGGCCTCACGCCTGCATGCTCTGCAAGTGCTGAACCACTGAGCTGCACCTCCAGCCCATTTTTTAACTTTTTTTGAGACAGGGTCTCGCTAAGTTACGCAGCCTGCCTCTGGTCTCGAACTTGCGATCCTCCTGCCTGTGCCTCCCGAGCCTCTGGGATTACAGGTGTGCGCCACCACGCCCGGCCTACTTTTTATTTTGAGACAGGGTCTTGGTAAACTGCACAGGCTACTGCTGGCCTTGCCCTTGCGATCGTCCTGCCTGGACCTCCCAAGTAGCTGCAGTTACGGGTGTGAGCCACGCACCCAGCTGTACCACTTGATTTTTAACTTCCTCATCAAAGAAAAGTCCAGAGAGAGAGAGAGACACAGATTGTCCAGTGTCCTGTGGGAGGTGCTGGGGTCTGTGGCGCTGCCCTGGGACACTGCCCTCCAGCAGGGACATGGTGTCCACATCAGCAAACAGAGGGCCCAGGGGCTTTACTCCATTCCTGTCATTAAGATCAACGGTACTTTGAGGAGGCAACTCTTCCCTAGTTGTTTCTTCAATGTCTTCTAGCCTGGGGGCCTCATTTTCCAGCACTGTATTTGACTGCTTCTCTGCTATTCATAGAGTTTTCAATGGCTAATTGTTTCGGGAGTGGGCTGCTGGGTCCTTCTCCCTAGTCTGCCTTAGTCTGGAAGCTCAGCTGAAACCTGTCCATCATGGGTAACCCTGCTGGCTCCAGAGGTGGTGAGACCTTCATCCCCAGGATGTCCCTCCCTGGGTCAGTCTCGTTCCCATTGCTCTATGAGTCCTAAGCCCTGAGGGCTGTGCAAAAGCACCCTGAAACCACTGCAGCTGTGAGCCCGGAGCAGCCTCGATAGTGTGGCACAGCTGATTCAGGGAAGGGGCCCCCAGCTTCCTACGGTGTGACCACGTCACCTGGTAGATTAAGGTCGATGGTGACATAGTGACGAATCGTTAAAGCCCCTCCTTCCTGTAAGTAATCATAGCATTGAGTGCCACTAGCTCATTCTTCTCAGAATGACAAGCCGTCAGTGGGGTTGAAGTTGTGGGACAAAGTCAGGCTGCCTCCTTTCACCCCAAATCCAGAATGAACTCACATTCCAGTGGGGAGAGGGAGCCCAGCCTGCTCGCCTCGGGGCGAGGCGCAGCGGAGCCCTTGCCCGCCGTAGCCCGTGGAGGGGTTTGCAGAGAAGGGCCGGAGCCAGCCTGGCGTGGGGTCACGTGGTTCTGTGGTTCCCAGGCCTCCCTGCCTTCATTCATCGGGGCCTTGTTCAGCCATGACTGACTGAATCTTTAGTTTCTCGTTGGCTCGTTACCAACTCAGAATCCGGGGCACAAAGCTCCAAGGCCTGACATCCCAGAATCTAGGCCAACAGCATGCAGGTGCCTGGCCGGGAGCCCGGGGATGGGGACGTGCCCCAGGGGGCGCCGTGCCTGCTTGGCTCTTCTCTCCAGGTGGGGGATGGGCTAGCCTCGGCTCTGGGCTATCCTGACCTTCCCAGCAGTGATTGCACAGGTGCAGCAGCTCCCTCCTCACTCTGGACGTGGAAAACAGTGACAGTCACTAGGAAGTCCGGCCCTGTGTCCTGCATTTTGCCCCAAAAATAGACTAAGAGAGGTTGGGAGAAGATGGATAAAGAAGACACATCTTCCACTAGTAACTTGCTGGAGCAGGGGTGAGGAGGCAGCGTCTGTCCCAGGGGAGAAGGTGAGGAGGTGGAGACAGGAGGGAGCTGGAGAGCTGAGAGTTCTGCTCAGTAGGAGGAGCTTCAGAAGCTGCCAGGAGCGGAGAGGAGCTCTCGCTACACAGTGAAGAGGGGCTCAGCACGGTCCTCTTGGTAACCCTGGGGGTGGGCTCTGAGACTCAGTCAGATTCCAGAATCACCAATGCCCCTTATATAAAATTACATAGGACTTGCATGTAACCTGCACATACCCTCTCATAGGCGTTAAATCAGGCGTATGTAACCTGTGGCCCAAGGCAACATGTGGTCCTGCAAAGTCTTTCAATATTTTGTGGTTTTTAGCATTTATGTTTGCTGTGACCCTTCTCTTTGTTTTTGCTGCACTGAGGGTTGAACCCAGGGCCTCACGCTTGCATGCTTTTCAAGTGCTAAACCACTGAGCTGCACCCCAACCCCCTTTTATTTTTTTACTTTTTGAGACAGGGTCTTGCTAAGTTACTCAGACTGCCTCTGGTCTCAAGCTTGAGATCCTCCTGCCTCTGCCTCCCGAGTCGCTGAGATTACAGTCGTGCACCACCGCGCCCGGCCATGACCCTTCTTATTCTGTGTATTGTTGTTGTTGTTAGGTGCCATCGAGTTGGATTTGACTCACAGAGACTTTATTCACCAGAACGAAACACTACCCAACACTGTGCCATGCACACGATCTTTTTATATTTGAGCCCATTGTTGCAGTCACTGTGTTTCTTCTCATTTTGAGTCATGCCACATCAGCAAAAAGAGGGCCTAGGGATTTTACTCCATTCCTCTCATTAAGATCAACTATACTTTGAGGAGGCAGCTCTTCCTCAGGTGTTTCTTGAATGTCTTCTAGCCCGGGGGCCTCATTTTCCAGCACTATATTTGACTGCTTCTCTGCTATTCATAGAGTTTTCAGTGGCTAATTGTTTCGGGAGTGGGCTGCTGGGTCCTTCTCCCTAATCTGCCTTAGTGTGGAAGCTCAGCTGAAACCTATCCACCATGGGTAACCCTGCTGGTATCAGAAATACTGGTGACATAACTTTCAGCATCATAGCAACAAGCAAGCCCCAGAACAACCTGACAGACCTGTGGGGGCTTATTATGTATGTGCAGTGTATGCCTGCAGCCGTACCATTGTGGTGTCCATCCCGTCAGATCTCAGAAGCTAAGCAGGGTCAGGCCTGGTTAGTCCTTGGATGGGAGACCGCCTAGGAACACCAGGTGCTGTAGGCTTGGGAGATGACCTGGCAACCCACTCCCAAAAATCAATCCACTATTGAAAACCTTATGAATAGCATAGAAGCACTGACAATACTGTTTCGCCTATTGTACATAGGGTCGCTATGAGTTGGACACCGAATTGATGGCACCTAACAATAACAACTGGGCTGGGATTTAGCTCAGTTGGTAGAGCGCCACTCTGCAGTCTCTGAGGTCCCGAGTTCGAGTCCATTCCCCTGACCCCTGGCCGTGTAAAAATGGGAGAAGGATGTGGCAACCCACTCCCAAGGCAATCCCGAAACAACCTGCCATTGAAAACCCTATGAGGGTCGCTATGAGTCGGATATGACTCAACAGCACCTAACAACAACAACAACAACAACAACAACAACAACAACAACAACAGACTGTATTTTTTAATTTATACGTGGCCCCAAATAGTTCCTCTTTACTTGATGAGGCTCAGTGAAGCCTAAAACTTGGTCACCTCTTCTTTATAATCTCGAGATGACTTATGACATGCAATATAGCGTAGATGATAAGTGAGTAGTTATATCACACTGTGGAGGAAATGACGACAGGAAAACGTATGTAGACATTCAGCCGGTGCGGTTCTTTGTTCCAGATGCTTTTGCCCTGTGGTTGGTTGGATATCCACAGATGTGCAACCTGCAGATGCAGGGGGCCAGCTCTGCAAGAAGAAACTGAGTGAGGTGACACCGTAGCCAAGCCACATAACTCAGAGTAGGAAAGTAGACTTTGTGAGCATTGTCGTTACTTGCTGTCAAGTTGGTGTCCCACTCATAGTAACCCTACATATAACAGGCGAAACACTATTGTCAGTCCTTCTCTGCTGTTCACAGGGTTTTCAATGGCGGATTGATTTTGGGGAGTGGCTTGCCAGGTCCTTCTCCCAAGCCTACAGCACCTGATGTTCCCAGGCGGTCTCCTATCCAAGTACTAACCAGGCCTGACCCTGCTTAGCTTCTGAGATCTGATGGGATCGGATGCAGCTACGGCTGCAGGCTTTTGAGCATAAATCCTTGGGAATTCTACCTCGCACTTTTGCGCCCAGGAAACGGGAAAGTGTGAGGAAAGTGTGCCAGGTGCTTCTTGGCTCACATCCCTGGGAGAGGCTGAGAGCCCACTGATTTTGTTGAGCTGTCTCCCCCAGAGCTGAGTCTGTGGAAGGAGCATCGTCATCACATCCTGGGGGGAGGGACCTCTAACGTGGAGTGGGCTCTGTAGTGATCACAGGCTACGGCGTGGTGAGGGGTCCTCAGTGCTTCCAGGAAGGATGCTGGGCGCTGACCAAAGCTGCACGGGGTTACTCAGTGACCAGGGAGCATCCTGGGAGGCAGGAGCAGGGGGCTGGAGGGAATTGTTGATTGAAATATGGCCTGAAAGGAAAAAACAATATTTCATTTCAGCCAAAGCATCGGATGATCTGTCAATTTTCATACCTAGCTTTTTTATCATTACCAAGACTTGGTCCTGCCTGCACTTGCTGGGGTGCTGCTGAGAGCGGCATGTGCTGGTCTGGGGCTGTTGGAAGTCAGGACTCCCAGCACGTCTCATTCACATTCCCACCCTCTTGAATCACAGCTGCAGGGAGACTGCACAGGGCATTGTGTGTGAGCAAGGGCTTGGAGAGCCATAGACTATACTGACTCATGAGGGCCCTCGCAGGGGCCTGGCAGGTGCACGCAGTGAGATCCCTGCCTCGGCCCCCTCTGAGTCCTCTCTCCAGCAGCTCCAGCCTCCTCATTCTTCCCAAAGGTGTGACTTCCCTTCCTGAGCTCTGGCTCTGCCTGCGCTCTGGGTGGGTTCCTGGGCCCCTAAGTGAGAAAAAGGCAATCCACATGAAGACATCGAGCATCGGGGGGCGTCCTCAGCAGGAGCTGGGGGGAGGGTTCCATGCACCCACAGGGAAGTCGATCCACCAGTCTGATCCAGTTCCCAGTTTGGGAAGCAGAGCAAGGAGCAAAATGTACAGTGGGCTGACCCCTCTCCTAGGCCTTTGCAGACTGGGCTGAGTTCTGGGGGTCTTCACCATTCCCTGGGGTGGGAACTGCGCGTGCCCCGCCAGAGTAGGGGAAAGGATGTGGGGTGCAGGCTGGCTGGTGTGCGCGTGACAAGCGGCGTCTCTGTCCTCTCCTTGACAATGCAGTGGAGACCCAGCCCCCAGGGGGTTCTGCTGTGTTTTCCCTGTTGTGTTTTCTCAGTGGCCGATGCCACCTGCCACAGGAGTTCCCGTGGGTCCTTGCTTCTGCAGGGGGCTGCCTGTGCACTGCCCCCTGCGTGAGTCTCACTGTCCTATTCAAGACCCCCTAGTGCTGTCTCCTCACTCGAATCGAGTCGGGGTAGCGAACGCGTTCTCGGAAGCCCATGGCCCCAGATATTTCCCTAACGAATGTTTACTTAGTCTCTTAGAGACCAACCATGTGGCAAACACGCAGCCTGATTTTCTTAGGTGCTGAAGTGCATTTTAACTGTCAGCTCCAAGAACCCTTTCCAAACCCAATAAACTTTTAAAAAAATTTTGTCAGCTACCACTGCTCCACAGATGTTGGGGCTTATTTCTAAAACCGTTCTTCAGTTCTGTTTAATGTTCCAGCGGAACAAAAATCTGTGCAACTCTAATAAAATCAGAGCAGTTTGGAAATCTAGCAGTTTATGTTTTTCAGCCAAGAGACCGTAAGCACATGGTAAGTTTTCAGTGAGAATTGTCTATGAGCCTTAAGATTCTGAGCCCGCTAGTAGGTTAGCTAATTACTAGATCAGTCCGGCTTCTCCACGGATTCCAGGTACTAACCCAGTCCCCAACCTGGAAATGTCACTCACCTTCAGCGTCATCTTCATGTGAGTAGGAGTCTGCTACTCTGCCCCTGTCCATGTGGGGACCAGGTGATATTGTGTGGGACAGGTGAAGGACACTAAATTTATTACAAGCAGTTCAAAGAAGTAATGGAAAAGAAGCGTGTTCTGTTTCATTTTGAACAAGAAATGAAGGCAATAAAACCAGAAGGAGGAGGTTGTCGTGTTTCTGGCATGGATAAATCTGGCAGGACACGATGTGTTTTTCGGTTATTTCAGAACTCAGGGTGCATTGTTCCATGTTTTCAGCATGAATTCAACAAGAAACCAGGGGCTTACCAGAAGCCACGCACCGAGCCTGCGGTTGCCGTGTTCGTTCCAGGGAGGAGGAGTTTCTGAATAATTATAATTCAGGGAGGTGATGAGAGTCTTGACGGTTGATGTGAGGGCCGGCCTGCCGGTGTCGGCCGGAAGAGTCCAGCTCCTCAAGGCAGCCACAAATGCCCTTGTGTGCCGTGGGGCTCCGGAGCCAGAAATAGTACCCGGCTCGCTGTTGACCCAGCAGCTGTTCTCCCAGGAGCCTCGTGGCATCAGGAGCTATGACAAAACCATTGTTCAATAGGGGAAAGCATCCAAGGGTCTAGAAAGTTTCATACTGGGGATCCCGAGTCATTTTTCTTGGAGACGTTTTATGACCATGGGTGTTTCCAGAGCTGTGCGTTTCCCACCTTGCTTTGCAGATTCATGAACGGGCACCGAGTCCAGCAGACCCGCACCCACCGTGGGATGCTTTCCCCTGGGTCCCTTGCTTGGACTGCCATGTCTTTTGGCTGTGACAGTGCCCTCTGGCTGGCAGCCCACTTCGGTTTCCAGGGGACCGAACGGCAGCAGACCAGCCTGTCGCTTGTCCGGGCAGAACAGGTTCAGTGCATGCCTCTGGACTGCTGCCTTCTTCTTGTTGTTGTT
This sequence comes from Pedetes capensis, assembly GCA_007922755.1. Taxonomy (NCBI): domain Eukaryota; kingdom Metazoa; phylum Chordata; class Mammalia; order Rodentia; family Pedetidae; genus Pedetes; species Pedetes capensis. The sequence continues at coordinate 37,780 of VMDO01007421.1, forward strand.
AGGTGCCATTGAGTGGGTACCCGACTCATAGCCGCCCTCATAGGGTTTTCAATGGCTGAGTGTTTCAGGATTGCCTTGGGAGTGGATTGCCAGGTCCTTCTCCCATTTTTGCGGTGCTGGGAATTGAACTCAGGACCTCAGAGACTGCAGAGCAGAGCTCTACCTACTGAACTAAATCCCAGCCCCGAGCTACCTTGGGTACAGGAAATAGGTGACCAACTTAAATTGGCTTCAACAGAAACCCGCACACTGGGCGCAGCCAATGGGGGTGGGTTTAGAGACTCTGCTCCTGGACCCTCTTAGGTCTGGTGTGCGCGTGACAAGCGGCGTCTTTGTCCTCTCCTTGACAATGCAGTGGAGACCCAGCCCCCAGGGGGTTCTGCTGTGTTTTCCCTGTTGTGTTTTCTCAGTGGCCGATGCCACCTGCCACAGGAGTTCCCGTGGGTCCTTGCTTCTGCATGGGGCTGCCTGTGCACTGCCCCCTGCGTGAGTCTCACTGTCCTCGAGTCGGTATCCAACTCATCGCGACCCTCATAGGGTTTTTAATGGCTGACTGTTTCTCGGAATTGCCTTGGGAGTGGATTGCTAGGTCCTCCCATTTTTGTGGTGCTGGGAATTGAACTTGGGACCTCAGAGACTGCAGCGCAGCGCTCTACCAACTGAGCTAAATCCCAGCCCTGGAGGGAAGGTGGACCCCTGAAGGAGCTGGGCGGCAGCCCCAAACCTGCCACGGTACGGCAGGTTTCCCTTCTAGGTTTTGATCCATGGTGTGTGAGGGGGCTGCGTAACGCAGCTCTTTTTCTCAGTGAGCAGATTCCGTGCTCCCCGATCTGTGCCGTGTGAACCAAGCTGCACATGGCGGTATTCGTGCTCACCCCACAGCTGCCCCTGGCGGGTGTCTTTCCATGATGCTGAGGGGCTCACTCAGGCTGGGGCCCTCTGAGCTTTTCCAATAGTACTTTTCTTCTTGATCGGCAAGGACAGAAAGCTTTGTCTGTGGACTGTTCTGCATCATGTGGCACTTACAGTGGTGGTTCCCACAATTATTCCCTCCCCTCCATGGTCCTTACTCGCCACCCAACTCCACTCTCCTCTCTCCATCTGTTTGCTCTGTTTGCAAAAGGGGAGCCGTGCTAGCAGAAGGTCGTAAGAGAACCTTATCTTTTCCAGTGACTCCAGCAGCCCTACTGGGGTTGGGAGGTTTTGCATCTGGGCTTGCATGGAAGGGGAGGAGTACTGGGCTAAGGCTAGACCCGGGACTAGCAGAGGTGAATAGAGAAGGTGGGGTGGGGTGGGGGCTCCCTAAGCTGCAGGGGTGTGGGTTGGGGTAGAGAGACTGACATTCCAGAGGTGGCCAGGAGTTAATTTGAACGTCTGGAGTATGCATTCTGGTCATGATGAGGGGTGGAGTTGCCAAAGGTTCTCTGCGGAAATGTCCCGCATCCTCTGAGATCCCGTCCACAGGATGGATGTATGAACTCCGAGTGCCACTTCTGTGTGGGCTCGTGGCCAAGGGCAAGGGAGGCGGAAGCGGAATGAAAGCACAGGCAGCAAATTAGGTCAGGTGCAGAAGGAATGAGGTGAGGAGAAGCTGAGGAGTCGTGAGAGGCCCCAGGGTCTCGCCCCACTCCACCTGTCCCACAGGATTGGCTGCCACTGGCCTGAGCTGAGGCTGCAGCGGGTCCGCAGGACCTGAGAGGGGCGGAGCCTGGCTCTGTGGGTGTGGTTATCTCTTAGTACAGAGTCAGCCGTGTAGAGCTGCCACGAATCTACCAAAGGGGGTGGTGTCACGTGGTCCAAATGGTTCAGCCTAATAAATTCATGTGGGATTGACCCAGACCACAGATGGAGCCCTGATTCACCTGGCACTATGGTCCTTTCTCTGTGGCTGGGGGCTCTGAGGATGCTCTGTGTTAAGAGGGATCCTGAGGCAGGCTGGAATGAAGGGGACCCTCCCCTCTGACCTGGTGTGGATTGCTCCCGCCTCCCTGGGCTGGGGTGGGTGGGGTTCCGCTGGTGTAACCGTGGGCCACGTATGTGGCAGCAGTGACTATTTTTTGATCTCCACATCTTATTGTTCTGTTTATATTAAAAGAAATGTTAGAACCACCACAAATAAAAGGGAAAAAAATGCCCAGCAGTTGCTCTCTGAGGGCCAAATGCACAGGCCGGCTGTGTTGAAATGGCAACGTGTGTGGTCTGGTGGCAGGATCAGCCTGCATCGGGTCTTCCCTAATGTATGGCAAGAGGAGGGGTGGATGTAGGTTGCACTAAGGCTGGTCCAGACCCCTGGTCCTCTCAGGAGGGTCCTGAGGACCAAAGTGCCCTCTGGCAGGGGCATAGGCTTGGAGGCAAAGCCTACCAGGTTCCTTCCAGTGAAGTACACTGCTAGGTAGGGCAGTAATGCAGATGATCTCTCAGACAGTGGAATATGATCAGAACAGTCATGTGAGAGTATCAGCAGAAGAAATATTTAGGCCAGCACCTGGACACACGCGTTGTGGGCCCAGCTACTCAGGAGGCTGAGGCAGGAGGCTGTCAAATCCAAGGCCCCAGGCAGCCTGCACAACTCAGCGAGATCCTGTCTCAAAATAAAAAAGGGGTTGGGGGTACAGCTCAGTGCGGAGCACTTGCCTACTTGCGTGAGGGCCTGGCTGGATTCAACCCTCAGTACTACAAATAAATACACACGTATGTACGTGCATACATACATAGTACATACAAACACACATACAGATGTGCAGCCCCGAGCACGGCTCAGTGGTGGAGTGCTTGCCTAGCATGCACAAGGGCCTGGTTTCTATTCCTGGCACTGCAAATAAAAAAAGGAAAACAAAACAGAACGATTCAAGGAGAAACTTTACTACAAGGGTCCACCTGGGTCTGAGTTGTTATTGAACTAAGAAGGGGCTTCATAGGATTTTTAAAGGGATTATGAAAAGAAAATAACAATATAACCTGCAAAGTCTGAAACGTGGACTGTCCTTTTTCAGAGACAGTTTCTGGGCACTGTTGTATAGGACAGTCATGCACTGCTTAATGACAGGAGCAGGTTCAGAACGATTCAAGGAGAAACTTTACTACAAGGGTCCACCTGGGTCTGAGTTGTTGTTGAACTAGGAAGAGGCTTTATAGAGTTTTAAAAGGGATTATGAAAATAAAATAACAATATAACCTGCAAAGTCTGAAACGTGGACTGTCCTTTTTCAGAGACAGTTTCTGGGCACTGTTGTATAGGACAGTCATGCACTGCTTAATGACAGGAGCAGGTTCTGAGAAATGGGTCGGTAGGCAGTTTCACCACCGCACAGACATGGTGGAGTGTACTTACCCAGTCTGAGACGGCTGTGACCTCACGCCATGGTACAGTCTCATGGGACGCTGTCTGTGGGGATCAGTGAAGTGACTGCCCTGGTGTGGAGTGTGGCGCCTTTCTGCCCTATCCCTTTGGACCCGAGTCCTCGGTCCATGGGTGTCTCAGGCTGTGATGGGTTTACTCGAAAAGGAAGCTTTGTTCTACTACTATACAGGGAGGAGTTAGGCTTCTTATCCTGAATCTGCTATGGTCTTTCTTTTTCGTTTTTTGTTTTTTGTTTTTTGGTACTGGGAGTTGAACCCAGGACCTCACGCTTCCATGCTCTGCAAGTGCTGGACCACTGAGCTGCACCCCTGGCCCTTTTTTTTTTTTTTTAACTTTTTGAGACAGCGTCTCGCTAAGTTCCACAGACTGCCTCTGGTCTCGAACTTGTGATCCTCCTGCTTCTGCCTCCCGAGTCGCTAGGATTAAGGCATGCCCCACCATGCCTGGCTGCTGTGGTCTTTCTAAATGCTTAAACGCATAAAATACTGAAAATAAAACAAATGGCCTGACGTATGAGGTATGATTTAAAAAAATACACAGTGCATGTTTAAATAAAATTATTATAGTCAAAGACACATTGCCGCCCTGGGCACAGTGGCTCACGCCTGTAATCCCAGCGGCTCAGGACGCAGAGGCGGGAGGATTGCAACTTTGAGCCAAGAGGCAGTCTGTGTAACTTAGCAAGACCCTGTCTCAAAAGGTAAAAAAAAAAGTGGGCTGGGAGCACAGCTCAGTGGTCCAGCACTTGCAACGCATGCAAGTGTGAGGGCCCGGGTTCAACCCCTAGTACCGTAAACAACAACAACAACAACAAAAAAAACATTGCCATTGGTCCCCCTTAAAACACCCCCCTGGCTTTTATTACCCTTATCTCATCGTTTTTACCACTTTCTGAAGCAGTTCTGGAAGTCGTAGTTTCATCTTCTGTCATGACAATGCTCTGTGTCACTCATAGCTTCTAGTACAGCAGTTGTTAAAAATACTGTGGTGAGTCCTCATGCACTTTATTCGCAAGATCTGGTTGTGCAACTTCTGGCTCTTCCCCAAAGCCAAAATGACCAAGAGAGAGAAATGTTTTGAATCTACTCAGGACATGGAAGCAGCCAGGACAGCGTGACTAATGACACAGAAGACGTCTTCCAGAGCTGCTTTAGAAAGTGGGGAAATTTTGGGACCAGAGACCCTGCTGTTACTCTGCCGGCAGTTAAAGCCTCCTCCTGGAAGGAAGGAAGGAAGGACGGACCTAGGGAAGGAGGAGGGAAGGAAGGAGAGAAAGAGAAAGAAACAAAAGAAAGAGAAAGAAAAGAAGGTGGCAAGAAAGATGGAATAAGAGTGTTTGTTTGAAGCCTGGGGAGTGTTTTAAGGGAGAGCAATGGCAATATGTCTTTTACTGTAATAAGTTTTTTAAAACTTACAAACATTCACTGTCTCTTTTGATCATATCATGTACGTCTTCCCCTGAAGAACCAAATGTGTGTGTGACAAAATATAATAAGTTTCGCCATTCAAGGCTATTCCAGAGACTTGTTGAGGCTGAACTTCCCAAGTATACTGCGGTGGGGTGTTGGGAGATTGCTCACTGATAGTTTGCTTACTTGTGTATAAGTTGATTATATTGGGAGGGACCCCTCACTCTGTGATAATTTTCTTCATCAGAGGCCCTGTGAACCCTGTAGGTTGGGGTGGGGGCATAGGCTGAGGGTGCTGCCTCCTGGCTCCTTGCTCAGCCCGCCAGTGGTTCTCCTGGCCTTGGATGAGTTCACATCCTTGTCTCTCACTGCTGTTGACAGTGAGCGTCCTCCTCAGGGCTGAGGCTCTGCCTCACACTGCCTGCCCCCGGGCAGTGCTGGCCGAGTGTGTGTTGAAAATGGTCCAGTAAGTAGGCATTGCACAGTAGGCCTGACTGGTTGATTTCCATGAGCCCCTTGTAGATCGCTCGAGGGCACCCCCTGCTTGTGGCCATGTGTTAATGACTACTTGCACTCTGACCTAAGGCATCAGGTACCAATGGTGCTCCAGGTCACCCAGCCAGCCAGCGTGGGTCCGGGGTTGACTCTTGGAAGACAGCTCTGAGCCTTGTCCTCTTCACTGCTGTCTTGCAAGGGCCACCACCCATGTTACTGGTTCACACTTGGGCCCAGGGGTCTCGGGAGGACATTAGCTCTGCTGGACAGGGACTCAGCCAGCTGCTGCAGGGTGTGACCCCAGAGTGGCTGCCCAGTTCTTGGGAGAAGTGTGAGTTCTACAGAGCGGTAGTGGGCTCTTGGGAGTTTGGGGTCTCCCAGGAGTAGCTTTGTAGGAGGAACCTGGCATGGAGCAGAGCCTCCTGGAGTGGGCGGTGGGACTCCGAGCCACAGGGTGCTGTGGTTTGGTCTCCCAGGAGGCCAGGCAGAGGCAGGGCTCATGGTGGCAACAGGCAGCATCTCTAGCCACGGAGATGAGTGGTCGTCCCATGCAGGGGCCGAGGCTGTTCCCCCTTGTGGTCTGGGTCTTGATTTCAAAGCGAAGGGCTTGGGACGGCCCAAGAACTTCACACTTCAGACTCCGTAACACCTGCTCCTGAGGGTCTGTGATGACGCGGGTGTGGTGCATTCGTTGTGGTAGCTGAGGTCCTGCAAAAAGCCACGGCAGGGCGTCCTGTTGAGGAGTCAATCGCTGTCTCACAGGTTAGACGTTGTGTTTCAGGGGGCAAAGTAATGAAAACCAGTGAAGGGCAGGCTGTCTGTGTAGACAGCGGGTGCCCTCGGACCACTGACGACAGCGATGGTCCTGCAGAAAACACCCGGAACCACCCAGCCCGAGTGTTTTGTTTTGTAAATTTGTCTTTGGTTTTAAAGGACGTTACTAGGAAGAGAGAACTTTTCATGGGTTTAATTTGTAAGATCGCTCATTTTTATTTTCTCCAAATCACTTGGAAGCTAAGATATAACGAAACTGAATATAACGTTTGGACAAGAAGCCATCCACTCAAATGTCAGTTTTATAGTTTCTCCTTAAGCAACAATATCACATTTTTCAAAAAAATACTTCAGCTCTCTAGCACCTAACTTAGTTACCTCCCTCCCTCCCTCCCTCCCTTCCTTGTAGCCCAGGCCAGCCTTGAAATCAGGATCCTCCTGCCTCAGCCTCCCGAGAGGTAGAATTGTAGGTGTGCGTCATCATGTTCATCTAACAGTATTTCATTAATAAGATGCTTGTAAGTTCCAGCTGATAAAATCCCAACTCTTCCTTCATCGAAGACAACAATTTAGCTATTTTCAGGAACACAAAATGGGACCTACGTGTCTCCACGTTTCAGTTTGATCTCTCCCTTTACATCCAGTTAATTTTTTGCTTTTTTAAAACTCAGTGTGAGAAATACCTGAGTCGCTCAAGTACGTGGTCACCGCTTTTTTCATTAACATACCAACCTACTGGTGAAGCAGGGCCCTAAAGGAACCTGATGGAGCCCCTAGCAAATGCTTGCTCAGGAGCTGCCTGTCTTAGGTGTTAGCTGATGCCTGCTTAAGTTGTTAGCAAGGACGTTTGTGTGAGCCATTATGGTTACATGCAGACACTGTATTCTTGTAATAAGCCTTATCTGTGCCTTGTTCTTGTTGTTAGGTGCTGTCGAGTTGGTACCTGACTCATAGCGACCCTCATAGGGTTTTCAATGGCTGACTGTTTCGGGATTGCCTTAGGAGTGGATTGCCAGGCCCTTCTCCCATTTTTGCGGTACTGGGAATTGAACTCGGGACCTTAGAGACTGCAATGCAGTGCTCTACCAACTGAGCTAAATCCCAGCCCTATCTGTGCCTTAGCTAGACATAACTGCTGAATGACTAGTTCTTCTCATTTAGAGGAATTCGCGGCCCCCCCTTTCCCCCCTTGTAGGTTGCTAGGTGACTTACTGCCCCTTATCTGCTTCCGTAATCACACTTTTCTTTTTCTTTTTTTTGTGCGGGTCCCAGCCTTGTTTGTTCTTGTGAGTCCGCCCATCACAGGGAATCCTAGAAGAAGCCTCAGCTTCCTTTGTTCAGGGCTCAGTCTTTGAAAGTGATTCCATTGAGTCATGTACTGATACTAATAAAACGCTCCTGAACTTGCCTATGATCTCTCCAGCCTCATTTGTCCCGCAACACTGGCAACCTCAAAATACTTTCCAATTAAATATACCCAGAAGTATTAAAGTATTAGGAATAGTGAGGCTTCAGAAACTACAAGTTAAATCAGTGGAAGCAGCTTCTCTTATTCCGTAGCATTTTGCAGACCAAAGCTTCCCATATCATGTTGTTATTAGGGACCGTTGAGTCGAATCCAACTCATAGTGACCCTGTGTACAACAGAACAAAACATGACCAGACACCATGCCATGCCCGTCATTGTGTCAGTGCTTTTTCTGTTATTCCTGGGGTTTTCTGTGGCTGGTTGTTTTGGGATTGGTCTTCTGGTTCCTTATCCCAAGCCTATGCCTTTTTTTTGTGGAGCTGGGATTTGGCTCAGTGGGTAGAGAGCTGCGCTGCAGTCTCTGAGGTCCTGAGTTCAATTCCCAGCACCGCAAAAATGGGAGAAGGACTTGGCAATCCACTGCCAAGGCAATCCTGATACAGTCAGCCATTGAAAACCCTATGAGGGTCTCTGTGAGTAGGATACTGATTCGATGGCACCTAACAACAACAACAACAACAACAACAAGCATGCAGTATTCCCAGGCGGTCTTCCATCCATAGACTAACCAGGCCTGACCCTGCTTAGCTTCCAAGATGAGACAGGACAAGATGTCAGGGTGGTATGGCTGCCAGCCACTCATATCATGGTAGAAACTGAATCACCTATGGCATGCTTCACAGAGCCAGACAGAACGATAGTTGCTGCTTACCTGATTTAGGTCACGGAAAAAAAGACTGGCTCATCACTCATGGGCCATGCATGTTATCATCTGCATAATTTGCAGATGCATGCAAATGCAAGGCAAGGGCCTTTTGTTGTTGTTGTGTTTGTTTTTGGTAGTACTTGGGGGTTGAACCCAGGACCTAACCCATACCTTGCAATTGCTCTACCACGAGGCTGCACCCCCAGCCCAACTTTTATTTTTTTTATTTGAAGACAGAGTCTTGCTAAATTATCCAGGCTGCCTATGATCTTGAGGCATGGGCCTCTCAGGTTGCTGTGATTAAAGGCTAGTGCCACTATGCTCAGCTCAGGGTGGGTTTCGTTTCGTTTCTTTTTTTTTTTTTTTGCGGTACTAGGGGTTGAACCCAGGGCCTTGTACTTGCATGTTCTGCAAGTGCTGGACCACTGAGCTGCACCCCAACCCATTTCTTTTTTTTTTTTTTACTTTTTTTTTTTTTTTTGAAACGGGGTCTCACTAAGTTACGCAGACTGCCTCTGGTCTCCAACTTGTGATCCTCCTGCCTCCACCTCCCAAGCCGCTGTGGTTACAGGTGTGCGCCACTGTGCCCGGCTAGGGTGGGGTTTTTGAAAGGTCGGTTTGGAGCCACGGTGTTCCCAGCTTTGCAGCCTAAGCCGAAGCAGGTGGGTTCTGCTTTGCACAAGAGTTTGCTGACACAGCCGTGACCTCTTGCCGTGTCCTGGAGAGAGCATGTGTTGGTTGTTATTGCGACACAGTTTCAAAACATTTACAGATGTGTCCAAACACCTCGAGGAGCCCCTCACATGCTCCTTGGAGCCTGGCTGGTAAAGCGCTCCTGCTGCACGCCGGGAAACCCCATTGGAGTGATGAGGAATTCCACCTTTTCTGCATTATGCCTGGCTTAGTTTTTCATCCGGAACCTGGAACTCTGTTGCCCATCTTTGAAGTTGAGCATCTACATCATGGTTTCCTGGAACCTCACGGGCTCGTTTGATCTACACATTCAGATCTTCGCATTTCAGGGAAATCCCCTTGACTTTTCCCTCTGAATAGTATTTTCTTCCTTTTGTTGGGGATTTGTTGCCAAGGATTCCCCCATATCCCTTCATTTGTCTGTTCCCCGTGGACGAACTTCTCTCCGATCTTGCCCTGAGCTGTGCCTGCTGAAGCCGTGTCTCTCCTTTCCTGGCCTCCTCTCTCCTGCTGTGTGCCTTTTCTGATTTTATGCATGCGCTCCCAGACCTCGTTGCTGGGGCTCTCCATTCTTACTCAGTGTCTGGGTCTTGGTTAAGTTATGTTGGGGGGCTGGATCTTTGCATCATGTCTGTCCTGGCCATTTGCCTTCTGCTTCGCCCACTTAGGCATCTCTGCCCACACACTCTCTTTCTGGAGATCGAGGCTGCCTTGAATTCCTTTTCACAGTATCAGATCTGATCAGGATCGTCCTGCAGACTGGGGCCACGTGCAGATCGTCATGGCTGATCCCTGGGGAGGGCTCCCTGCCACTCTCTCTGACTCAGACCCAGGCTATTGGGGATTTCAATCAATTCGGTCACCTTGCCTCCTGTGGGGGAGGGGGTGCCCTTACCTCAAGTGCCCTGGACGAGGAGGGCCTGGACTGTCACCCACATCCTGGTTGCCGTCCTTTGTCCCTGGCATCATCAGCCTCAGGGGAGCTGAGCAGCAGGGCGTTGGTGAGCCTCGGTGCCCAGGCTGACCTGCAGCTGGATGTTACCACCCCAGAATTGCGGTGTCAAGTGGACGCATGCCATCCCCTGTCCCCCAGAATCGCCTCTGAAGGAAGATGGCGAGCTGTTCGTTCTGCTCCCGTGCTTTGCTCTCCCTGGGGATTTGCCAAAGGTCCTCTCCCAGTTCCCGTCACGTGCCCTGGGGTCTCCACAATGCGATCGGCCACTTCTCTAGCTTGCTGGGGGACACGGCCCTTGTCTTTGCCTCTGGAGAGCCTTTGCTGGCCATTCACCCTCAGGCTGCTTAACTCCTCCTGCTCCTCCGTCAAGAAGCCTAGGGGACAAGGCTGTGGACCCTGCACTCCTTCCTGCTGCACCTGGTGGGGCGCGTGGCTGGCTCTGGTGGAGGAGCCAGGCGCTACACCACCAGCATGAGGGTCCCCTTTCCTTAGGGTGGCCTCTCCAGGGTTGCTCCCTGCTGCTGGGCCCTGTCCTCATTTCCCCACCCCTCTTACTAAATCCCTGAGCTGGGATTTAGCTCAATTGGTAGAGCACCGCTCTGCAGTCTCTGAGGTCCTGAGTTCAATTCCCAGCACCACAAAAATGAGAGAAGGATGTGGCAACCCACTCCCTAGGCAATCCTGAAACAGTCAGCCATTGAAAACCCTGTGAGGGTCGCTATGCGTTGGACACAACTCGACAGCACCTAACAACAACAACAGCAACAACAATTTACTAGGAGCGGAGGAAGGGCGTTTAGTTATGGCGAAGTTGGGATCTGCTGCTCTAAGCCAGGACTTGGGTTTCCATCTCATTCTCCATCTCTCTTTTTCTCTTCCTTGGACCTGGGTAAAGCGAAATCATCAGGGGTCCTCAGCTCCGATTGCAGCCCGAGAGCACCATGCCCCCAGCTGCTGCTTAGCAGGCCCAGCTGCAATTCCCTGCTCACTCACACATTGTTGCAACCCACGCTTTCCTTCCCAGTGTGCTTTCCTTCCCAGTGTGCGCTTAAAAAAATTGGCCTCGGACATTTGATCTGGTTAAGTTTTATAAACTAACATGTTACCAATCAACCTTTCTCCCAGCCTAAAAATAATCTGTGGTCCAAAATTCCTTTTAAATGTCACAATGCATGACTTTTCCAAAGCCCCAACGCTTATAAATTACTGACTCCGGTATTTTTGCCAGAATTGAAAGAGCCAAATTAATTTTTAAAGGAATTTGGCAAATTCGTGATTAAATTTGTTTTATGTTCCCTTGGGGAGAAACAAAAAGGCTGATAGACCTCAGCATCCCCCTCCCAGTCCACTTGGCAGGGATCATTAGAAAACAGGGCCACTTTCAGATGTCCTTCCTGCTCTATCATGGCGCTAAGTAACAAAGAGGGGCCTGGGATTTAGCTCAGTTGGTAGAGCGCCACTCTGCAGTCTCTGAGGTCCTGCGTTCGATTCCCAGCACTGCAAAAATGGGAGAAGGACGTGGCAATCCACTCCAGACGCAATCTCAAAACAGTCAGCCATTGAAAACCCTGTGAGGGTCGCTGTGAGTCAGATACTGACTCGACGGCACCTAACAACAGCAACAAGTAACAAAGTTTTGTTGTTGTTAGGTGCCATCGAGTTAAGTCCGACTCATAGCGACCCTCCCAGGGTTTTCAATGGCTGTTTGGAGATTGTCTTGAGAGTGGGTTGCCACATCCTTCTCCCATTTTGTGGTGCTGGGAATCGAACTCGGGCCCTCGGAGACTGCAGAGCAGCACTCTACCAACTGAGCTAAATCCCAGCCCAAAGAAAGGTTTAGGTGAGTTTAAAAAACGTCCTCACGGAAAAGCGTCTAAAACCGTGGCGGGAGGAAACCCAGTGCCTGCCTTTTACGCGCTTCCTGCTCATCAGGAGTGAGAAGGTGCGAGGCCAGGTGGCACCGCCGCTCAGCTACGAGTGCCTCCAGATCAGGTGCTAAAATCTCCCCTCCCCTTTCTGATGGAAAAGGAAGTGCGGTTTCACATTCAAGAGGAATTTTCATTCTTTGCTTATGCATGAAAAAGTAAAGATAAGTACCTGAGGGTGCTAGGTGTCTGCCCTCGTTTTCCAGGCATGTTGTGCTTGGTAGTTGCCGTCAAGTTGGGTCCGACTCATAGTAACCTGATTCTGTGCCAGGCACATGATCTTGTTTATATTTAAGCCCACTGTTGCAGCCACTGTGTCAATCCACCTAGCAGAGGGTCTTCCTTTTTTGTTGTTGTTGTTGTTGTTGTTGTTGACCTGCTGGATGGTTTTATAGTTTCTGCCAGCTGGGAGTGTGTCGGGGTTCGGCTCAGGCCCGGCAAAGGTCAGAGCCTTGCCCTGACACCAGGTGGGTAACAGGGACCCACTGGACCAGGTTAGTGTAGTGGCTGGAGGTGCCAAAAAAGGACCTCGGGACACCTTCTGCAGGAAACAGGAGAGGGAAAGTTTATTGAGTTACTCCCCAAGTGGGGTGCACCCAGAAAGCATCCCCTGTCAAGTTCTCAAGTGCTAGCTCTAAGGCTGCAGCTTTGCAGGCTCACTGGTGGAACAGCTCAGCCTTAAAGGCACAGCTACAAGCAGTTGGTGTTCCGCTGGGCTGGAGGTCTGGTGATCTTGACTCTCGCAGCTCACCTTCTCTGCCTCCCTCCTTCCCAAGGATGGGAGGAATCGGGGGGTTCTTTGTGGCTTGCATGTAGCCTTTGGCACTTCAGGGCCCCTGGTCTTCACACGTTGGCTTGCTTGGAGATCTTCCACTGGATTAGGGAGCGCTGGATCAAGGTGATGGGGTCCAGGTAGCAGTTGAGGGATGGTGAAAGATGAAGGGTGAAGGGGGTCCGGGAGCCTTGCTTATATAGGGTCCCGGAGGGGGCCGTGTCCTGGGGTTAGCCAATCAGGGCATATTCCTGACAGGTACAGCAGGTCAGCTGTCATACCTGCCAGGTAGGGGCAGTTATTTAACTGAGATGCTAGGGGTAGCCAATCAAAATTGAGGTAGTTGAGGCTGGTCAGGGGCCATCTTTGCTCACTCGATGGGAGGGGGGATAAAGGAGTGAGTAGAATGTAGCCCGAGTGTCAGCCCCTCATGCTGGTTAGAGGGGCCCTATTTATGAGGTGCTTTAAAAATCCCCAACAGGAGTGGGGTGGGAAAGGGCAGAATAAGCTGCATCTCCGTGCCGGCCCCACGGGTACTGGAAGGTGACACCGGCTGCCCAGCTCATTTCTGCACAGGGTCGCATTGTGGCCACGTAGGACTTGTCAGAGCAGAAATTCATGTGGAAGTGAGGAGTTCTCCGTGGGAGTCAGAACTTCTGGATCTGAGCCTTGCTCGTGAAGGCTGGGTGTGGGGGTCTGGGTCCGTGCCTGAACGTGTCCTCAATGGATCTGGACTTGACAATGATGCTTGTGGCACACATTGTTTTGGGAGAATAATGGAGACATTATCACAAGAAAAGAGCTTTGTAAATTCAGGAGTCAGGAGGCTCCCTGTCATCGTCACCACTGGCTGTTGCTTGGAGAACTGTTAACGATATGTTGATAACTTTCAGTCCAATTAGCGAAACGAGAGAAATGTCAAACATCTGTGCCTGTGTTTACTCCCAACACAGCACTTTTTTTTTTTTTTTTTTGGAATCAGAAAATTCCATTTGCTCTTTTTTTTTTCTCCCCTTAAAGCAGAACTGGCCCACAGAGGGGACATCGACTCCACCTGTGTCTGTGTCGTGCCAGACAGTGGCATGGTGGGTCCTTCTGTGTGGGGTGAAATGCAGCAGGAACCCAACTATGTGAATTTCTCCAGCACCCAGATTTAGAGCTGGTTCCCCAGGGTGAGGCTCAGGATGCAAACCTTGAAATTGGCTATGGTTGGATGGTAAGGAACACCCTTACTACTTTAAGAAAAGATGTTTAGATTGCCCGGTGCCATGGCAGTGCCTGTGATCTCAGCGACTCAGGAGGCTGAGGCAACAGGATTGCCAAGTTTGAGGCCAGAGGCAGCCTACATAACGTAGTGAGATGCAGTGTCAAAATAAAATATGAAAAAGGGCTAGGGGTGCAGCTCGGTGGAAGAGCACTTGTCTAACATATGCAGGGCTCTGGGGTCAGTTTAGGAAGCTAACAAACGCAGTTGCCCCCTTGCCTCCCGTGTGCTCTACAGTGGACAGGCACTTTGTGTCTTGGTGGCCATTGCACTGCCATTGCACGCTTTGCTTTTTTCTGTGCCACTGGCTTCAGGGAGAAATTAAGACGCCGACTTGATCCGCATGCCCAGGGCACACAGAGGCAGCAGGGCAGCTTTTCACTTTCTGGAAACTTGTCTTTGGGGCAAATGAGAAAGCTAATAAGTTGCACCTGTGTTTGATTTCCCACAAGATGCTGCTTCTCTGTGTGCTGAGTCACTAGAGATGGACACGCCTGGGGTTGCTGGCCGGCGGGACTCAGTTCAGAAAGTCAAGCCTGGCCACAACGCTCCATTCTGCTCAGTACCTTCTGGTGCCTGTGGCCATGGGTGCGCTGGAGGGAGAGACCTCTCTTTCCCCGTGCCACAGAGATGTTATCACAGCGTCAAGTCCTGGTACCGCCAGAGTGGGACATAGGAGCAGCCATCGCAGTTCTGAGCCGGGGAGGCCAGCTGTGCGGGGGCTGTGGGCGGCAGTGTGGGCTCACCCATCCTGAGCGCCTGCATACAGGTCTGCTGAGCCAGGCTTGGGTCAGGAGTGTCCACTGGAGACGTCAGGTTTCAGAAGACTGAAGACACCTTTTGAAAATGACATGTCCCTGATGCAGTAGGGGCTGGGATTTAGCTCAGTTGGTAGAGCGCTGCGCTGTAGTCTCTGAGGTCCCGAGTTCAATTCCTAGCACCCCAAAAATGGGAGAAGGGCCTGGCAATCCACTCCCAAGGCAATCCCCCCAAAAAACAGCCATTGAAAACCCTATGAGGGTCGCTATGAGTCGGATACCGACTCCACGGCACCTAACAACAACAACTGAGGCAGTAAACTGTCATCCAATAATAACTGGCAGTCAGAGAAGATCGAACGTTACTTATGTAACAGATGCTGAGCCTGGGCCTAGTGTTAGGAGTGCAGGATACACAGTTGGGCAACATAGATAGTTGGGCAAAATAGAATCGCAGGAAGATAATTGGAATTTGGACATCAAATACATATTTTTAAAATCTACATTAAAATGGAATTGGGTGTAGAGAGGTCGGTGGTGTCCTCTAAAATTTTGCTAGAAAAAAAAAAAATCTAATGACTGGGGTAAGATGGCAGGTTGGAATTTAAAAGAGAGGTTGACCATCCCTAATTTGAAAAGCTGAAATCCAAAATGCTTCAGAATCCAGAGTGTTCTGAGAATGTTTTTGATTTCCAGAAAGTTTTAGGTTTTAGGATACTTTGGATTTTTGTTGTTGTTGTTGTTAGGTGCCATCGAGTCGGTATGTGACTCATAGTGACCCTGTGTACAACAGGCGAAACACTACTGTCAGTGCTTCTCTGCTGTTTATAGGGTTTTCAATGGCAGATTGATTCTTCGGAGTGGGTTGCCGGGTCCTCCTCCCAAGCCTACAGCACCTAGTGTTCCTAGGCGATCTCCCATCCAAGTACTAACCAGGCCCGACCCTGCTTAGCTTCTGAGATCTGATGGGATCGGATGCCACAGGGCTACAGCTGCAGGCTTTGGATTTTTAGGATAGGGATATTCAACTGGTGAAGTGTAGGCAAAAACCCAAATCTGAGCAGCTCTGAAGTCTAGACTGAGTCTGGTCTCCAACATTTAGGATGCACTAATGCCCCTCTCCCAGGGCTGGAATTTAGCTCAGTTGGCAGTGCACCGCTCTGCAGTCTTTGAGGTCCCGAGTTCGATTCCCAGCACTGCAAAAATGGGAGAATGGTGTGACAACCCACTCCCAAGGCAATCCCGAAACAGCCATTGAAAACCCTATGAGGGTCGCTATGAGTCGGACAGAAGGCACCTAACAACAACTCACTTTCCCAGGCACGGACTTGCTGCCATCGAGGCTTGGGGCTAAGGCTTTCCCATTGTGTTGGAAGTGGCTCAAAATAACCTATGCAAAGCAAGATCAATTGCCATTTCGTTTACCTGCCAGACCTTCCCCTGTAGGACCTCCTGGCCACCTTCGGCGAGCCTGCTGACATTGTCAGCCCCTCCTCAGCCATGGCTTTCCTTTCTCCCAGCCTGAGCTGCCTGAGCTCCTGCCTGAATTTGATCTCCCACCACTTCTGAAACCTCTGGGTTCATGGCAGGTACCTGAGTATTTGACTTTTGCTTCCTGATTCCGGCGTAATACCAGAGATGCCGCACAAGCCCTCTCCAGCGGGCAGTGTGGGAAAAGATGACGTGTTGAAAGGAAACCTGAATCCCACTGTGCATTTCAGGAGGGAATGCGAAGTGACAGAGTGGGGAGAAGCCGTCTGGGTGGGAGGAAGAAGGTCCCTCCTGTCCGAGGTGGTGGGAATTACGTCTGGAGCCCTTCACCTGGGGCTCCAAGCCAGCGACTATGGAAGAGCAGAGGTCAGGAGGGCGGGGTGGCTTCCTGGGAAGCCTTTCCTGACTTTAGTGCGGCTCGTCATCGGAAGCATCGCTTCTGGGTGTAACTCTGAAAGAAGATGCCAGAGGAGGGGAACAAGAAGGGAGATATGCCGGGCGCCGTGGCGCACGCCTGTCATCCCAGCAGCTGGGGAGGCGGAGGCAGGAGGATCGCAAGTTCGACACCAGAGGCAGTCTGCGTAACTTAGTGAGACCCTGTCTCAAAAAGTAAAAAAAAAAAAAAAAAAAAGGGCTGAGGGTGCAGCTCAGTGGTCCAGCACTTGCAGAGCATGCAGGTGCAAGGCCCTGGGTTCAACCGCTAGTACCGCAAAAAAAAAAAAAAAAAGGGAGATATGAGAGTCACCCAGTGGGTGTTTGCGGGGTGCCTATGAGACATGTGGGGTGCAGAGGCAGGAAGGTCATTGGGTTGAGCCCACACTGGTGTCCACCAGTCCTGCTCTCCTGGGAGGTAGGTGGTGGCCGGGCCCGCTAGGGCCGCAGCAGGGGCTGCATGAGGAGGCAGTACGGGGCCTGGAGCGGGGCACAGAGACTCAGGATGCTGGGTCACAAAAGTGGTGTAAGATCCCATGGATGCAGAGTGCCTCGGGGAGGAGGGGCCTCGGGAGAAACCTAGCTGAGGAGCGTAGCCACTTCCAGTGAATGTGAGACGGCAGTGGGGGTTGTGGAATGTTCTGGAACGTTCTGGACACAGGCTGATTGGGGGAGCGTGAGATCCTGGCTGACTGGTCTAGGGGTGCATCTTTATTAATTCATGAAGGAAAGCCCTGTTGCCTGTCCCCATTTGGCAAGCCAGGAAGCTGAGTCACCAGGCAGGTCCCTCGCTGGCCAGGGCTCATCCAGCTGGGCAGGGCAGCGATGGGCAGCAACAGGCTGCTTTCCACACCCGGTCAGGGGCTGCAGCTGCTCACTCAGGAGGGCGAGTGGGGAAGGAAGCCCCTGCCCGCCCTCCAGCCCCCACGTGCCCTGCCTCCTGCCCATCATCTCCCTCCTGCCCCTGTCCCTCTGCCAGGGTTCTCCCCGCTCCTGGGGCTTTCTGAGTGAGCATCTAGGCGGAAGTGACTGGTGTGCATGTCCCCCTGTCCCCAGGAGAATGGAAGCGTCTGCTGTCTCCCTTGTGGGACTTGGGGTGGGGGCCGGACGCCCGTGCTCCCTGCAAATGACCTGCTGGTTCCCACTTGGGAGGCGCTCGCAAGGGAGTGATATGTGTGCAAGGCTGGCGTGGGCGTCCGGGCGGGTGGTGACACCTGGACCTGGGGTCACGATGGCCAGAGTCGTGGGTGGAGGTGACGTCACTGGGGATGTCCAGGTGGGTCCCCTGTGTTGGAGGTCAGGTGCAAGGTCAGCCTGCTGTGCCAGTTTGGGGGCACAAGAGGCGTGCAGCTGGTGGACACTGTGTGTGTGTGTGTGTGTGTGTGTGTGTGTGTGTGTGTGTGTGTGTGTATTCATTACTAGAATGTATAGGATAAGCACAGAAATGTACACCAGACGTGGCATTAGTTTGCTAAGGTTATAGCAGCAAAGTAGCACAAAGTAGCTTCCGCCACGGAAATGTATCATCTGCATTCTGGCAGCTGCACTCTCTGGCGTTGGCTCCTCCCAAGGTGGGGAGGGGCCTCAGTCCTGGCCTCCCTTCAACTTCTGGTAGTTTGCCAGGGGTCTTTGGCGTTCCTTGGCTTACTGTCTTGCCTTCATCTTCGTGTGGCGTTGCTTGTGTGTGTGTGTGCACGCACGTGTGCGTGCACGTGCACTCGGGTGTGCGCCTGTCCCCCCACATTCCCCATCCTGGGTCAGGTCCACCCTGCCCAACTATAACCTCCGTGGAAACAGTTACACCTTCGAGGACCTTATTTGCAAATAACGCCACGTTCTGAGGTCATAGGGGTTAAGACCTCAAAATAAGAATTGTGTGTAATTCAACCCATAACAGAGGTGACAGTGACAGTGGCCATCACAGGAAGTTCAATGGCCGTCACAGGAAGTTCAATGGCCGTCACAGGAAGTTCATGCTGCTCGTTTAGGTTCCCATGATCGGCAGCTTGATTTGTACAGCCCCTGAACTTGGAGGGTGTTTGCCGATCATGGAGGTTTTGATGGAGCCTCTGGGGCTCCGGGGACAAGCCTTCCTGGCAGGGCCCTTGGGAGCTCAGCCCTTGATCCTCGTGGGGAACCTCAGCTTTCCTCAGTAATTGCCTGAAGGAATCTTCTGGAGAAAGGACATAGACAAGGAGCCACCTGGGCCAGCTCCACCCAAGCAGGGACCCGTGGCCCCAGCTGAATCTCAAAGTTCTGTGAACCTCCTTGACATCGCTTAAATAACTCCAGGCACAAATAAATACCTTAGCGATTTGTTGTTGTTGTTAGGTGCCATTAAGTCAAATCTGACTCATAGAGACCCTCATAGGATTTTCAGTGGCTGTCTGTTTTCGGGATTGCCTTGGGAGTGGGTTGCACTGTCCTTCTCCCATTTTGCGGTGCTGGGAATCGAACTTGGGACCTCAGAGACTGCAGAGCGGCACTCTACCCACTGAGCTAAATCCCAGCCCCACCTTAGCGATTAGAGGGCTCAAAAAATTTGCATTAGATCTGCCGATTAGCACATTAGATCTCAAACTTTGTGTCTCAGGCAGTTTGGCAGTGACTGTCATCCTAACCCAGATGTCCCTCACGATTAGAGCTCAGAGAAGTGTGGGAAAGATTTTTAAACTGTTGCATAAGTTCCAACTGCTTTTGCCTTGTGCCTGGCAAGTGTGACTAACCAGATCTCCAGGATCGGGGTGTGAAGGAAGATTTTCCCCAAAGCGAAGAGTCACAGATCTGCTTTTCAGATGTTATTTTCCCTATAAGGTTGAATTCTGTCTTACCAAGAAATAGTAGGTTTTCAGCATCTCATTTTTAAAAGGTAGAAAGTAGGAAGGTAATATTGATTACTGTCTCAACTTCTGCACATTATTTTCTTGTGAGCTTGTTGTTGTTAGGTGCCCTCGAGTTGGGTCTGACTCATAGCAACCCCTTTGTACAAGAGGAAACACTCCCTGATTCTGTGTCAGGCACACAATCTTCTTTATGTTTAAGCCTGTCATTGCAGCCACTGTGTCAGTCCATCTAGTTGAGAGCCTTCCTTTTTTTCGTTGACCCGACACTCTCCCAAACTACTTCTCCAGTGATTGGTCCCTCCTGACAACATGTCCAAAATACGTAAGTCACGGTCTAGCCGTCCTTGCTTCCAAGGAGCACTCTGGTCGACTTCTTCTAGGACAGATGTGTTGGTTCTTTTGGCAGTCCATGGTATATTCAATAATCGTCTCCAGCACCACAATTCAAAAGCATCAATTCTTCTCCTGTCTCCCTTATTCGACATCCAGAGCTTTCACAACCACACGATGTGGCGGAAAAATACCCTGGCGTGAGTTGGGCGCCCCTTTGCCTTCGATGCGACATCTTT
This sequence comes from Pedetes capensis, assembly GCA_007922755.1. NCBI lineage: Eukaryota > Metazoa > Chordata > Mammalia > Rodentia > Pedetidae > Pedetes > Pedetes capensis. The sequence continues at coordinate 57,695 of VMDO01007421.1, forward strand.
ACTTTTCAACACTTTAAAGCAAGTGGAGATCCTTGGGTGAAACCATGACTAACACTCGTAACCCTCGCCAGGGCCGCTGTCCCCGGGCAGGCACTCTCCAGAGTACTTCGTGGTGACTTACCACCCTCGCCCACCAGCATGTCATGGTTGCCTTTTTCCAGCTGGAGACACTGAGGTAGAGTGAAGTAAGACAAGGCCCCAGAGCTGGTTCAGACAGAGCCGGCCCTGGTGTCAGAGTCTGTGGGCACGACCACCTCGTGGTTGTCACACTTGGGGAGGGGGAGGTCCACTGTGTGTCAGGTGTGACAGTAACCCTGCCCAGAAGTGGTGTCATCTCCCTTTTTATCCATGAAAAATTGTAATTTGGGGACCTGAGGTCACTTTCAGCTCCTCCTGCAGCCCGGAAGTGCCTGCTATGACTCCACCTCTCTTTTCAGCGATGGGGGACACCCACACAGAGCGGATCTGTTTAGTCTAGCGTTGGAAGGTTTCTTTGTGTTCTATCGTTGAGCAAACCGAACCCCAGATGAAGCCAACAGGGTTCCCGGTTTTGTCGGGGTAGTCGTGAATGTGACCACACGGGCTCGCTTAGGAGGGGCGGCCAGCCTGCTCTCGCCTCCAACGGGGGCTGCCCATGTCGGGTCTCTGGATTGGGGTGGGGACTGTAGTTGTGCATCTTCTTGGGCACTGCAGTGGCCCAGTCCTCAGATTCTGAGTGGAAGGTCCCCGGTGCCCCGGAGGATATGGAAGGTGGCTCTGGGAGGCCCAGGGCCCAGATGGAGCCCTGGGGTCAGCAGGGAGTCTCCGGCATCATTTTTCTCTGGACTTCAGTTGTTTGGGGGTTCAGGAGGACTTTGGGGGGGCATCTGCACAGAGGAGTGAAAATGAGAGCCAGGAACTATCGCGTTCCTTTCTCAAAAGCAGGAGTTGAGGACCCCCGCGAGGGTGACCCGGAGTGGACTCATGGCCCCGAGTCGCAGAGGGTGGCTTGTCCTAGGAGATGGCAGAGGAAGAGAGAGAGCGTGTTCACTGCTGTGCAGGCCCGGTGTGGGACACGGTGGGCAGCCGCGCACCCTCCCTGCCTGGGCACGTCTAGGAGAGCCCTCGGGGCCCTCACCTGCCTGTCTCCGCTCTTTGCCCCCCACGTTCCGGCAGGGCCCCTGGCGGTTTCTCGCTAATCTGGTCTCTAACAACCCTTCGTCAGCCGCCTGCTGTCTCCACCTGTGCGGAGCGCCATCCAGTAGCTTCTGTCTAACACGTGTGTAGCCGTCGAGTCCTCCCTAACTGTGAGCTACGGAGGCACCATCCTCACGATGTTGTGTGTGTGTTCCCTTCAAGAACTGGGTTTCCCTTGAGGAGAATGCAGGTCCTCAGCCCGACACCTCAGCGCAGGTTGGAGACCAGGCACGTGCTCAGCACGAGAGAGCATTCGTGAGCTTTGTGAACCCACCGAGAGGACGAGATTTCAGTGTTCCATTTCCCTGGGAGAATTTACGAATTACCGAGCAAAGCCTACACGGGAATTCCACCCTTCTCAGCCAGGAGTGCCTGGCGTTGCCCGGTGGGCCGTGACTTAACTAGAAACGAACCACGGTTCTCAAAGACACACACTTAAATCTGAGCTCTGTTCTAAAATTCAGTGGTTGTGGGAGACATCCAAAGTCTAGTCGCTTGCCCCAGGGGGGCCGATTAGAGTATATTTTTCCACAAGCGAAGCCCACGTCTGTCTGCCCTCCCACCTGCCGTGTGTCCTTCTGTAACCCAGTGTTTTGTGTGTGACAGGTGGCAGGTTCAAGAAGGAGATTGTTGTCGATGGACAAAGCTATCTGCTGCTGATTAGAGATGAAGGGGGCCCCCCTGAGGCGCAGGTGAGTACTGCATGCACGCGGGCCAGGCTCTGCCTTTTGCTGTCTGAGGCTCTGATTTAACAGGCGGGTCTAGGGCTTTCAGAACTGAGGTCAGCAGGGTGTGGGGTGTGGAGGGCTATAGAAACCTGTGGAAGTTGGGTCTGTGTGGCTGATTGTTTTGTGTGTTTCGAGAAGGAAGGAAAAGCAGAGTCTGCACTGATCGATCAGCTCCGTTGAGATGGTGTGTGGATGTTTCTCCAGTTTTTATTTTTTCACTTGTTTCTTTTTCCCTTTAATTGGTTGAGCTAAAACAGTAAGATCATGTTGAAAACCTGCTGGAATCTGGGTGCTGACTGTCCTGCTTCTGGTAGCTGATGTCAGTGGGTGTCTCTGGCCCCCTCCAGCGTCAGTCTCCACTGAAAACGAGCCTGGGGCTTCCTGTGAGTTCCTTGAAAATCTCTAGAAAGACAGGCATGGTAGGAACCAAGAGCAGGAGTGAGGGAAACCTCGTTCTTTGGTTTATTAGTCTAGCTTACTGTTTTACTTCATCATTTTCTAGTTAAATACCTGAAGGGAGCCAAGAGCTCATGATAATCCATGACCCACTAATGCAAATTTATATATTAAACATTTCCTTGACATTATTTCTTGAAATTAATCTCTATGAAAATAAAGCATAGGATTAATAATAAGACGACTAAGGTGAAAGAGGGGCTGGGATTTAGCTCAGTTGGTAGAGCACTGCACTGTACTCTCTGAGGCCGTCGGTTCGATCCCCAGCACCACAAAAACAGGAGAAGGACCCGGCAATCCACTCCCAAAGCAATCCCGAAATAATCAGCCATTGAAAACCCCATGAGGGTCTCTATGAGTCGGATACAACTCGAAGGCACCTAACAACAACCAGGTGAAGATGTTGGATATGGAGATGGTTGAAGGTCGAGTGCTCTACGCTGGGAGACCCCGAAGAGATTCAGAAGATGTCGTGTGCCAACTGTGTTCCGTTGACTCTGAGACGCCACTGATTGTTAGATGGACCAACATTTAGAGGAAAATGCTGCCAATCCAACTATGAAACGTCAATAATGATACCTCAGAGATGTTAAAGTGAAAGCATTTCCTTGTTAGGATCAGTGGTGCCGAATACTTGGTTATAAAAGGGAAACTCGTGAAGACCTGTTGGAAGGGCTTGCGGAGCAGCCTGGGTGCGTGTTCCCTGAACTCCTGTGACCTTAGCATGGAGCAGGGCAAGGTTTGGCTTCTGAAGGCCTGTGAGAGCAGCGAAAGCCACATTTCTCCTCCATCAGCTTAGCACATGCGGTGCCTGTTCTGCCACAAGGAGAGATTCTTTGCCGCAGCCGCCAAGAGGTGCTGGTGCGTGGAGGAAGACAGCCGGTAAAGAGTGGGAACTGCCGGGGCTCATTCTCCTCCTTCCTCAGGATGGCGGTGTTCTAGAGTGACATGGCGCAAGCTTTTTCCCCACAGCTAGAGAGCCAGCCTCAACTCAGGAGGATGAAACAGGACGATGACAAGTTTGCGGCTAGAGGCAGCCCATGCTACTTAGCAAGACCGCGTTTCACAATAAATTAAAAACAAAAAAACAAACCAAGGGACAGGGGAACTGAAGGCGCAGGTCAGCGGTAGAGTACTTGCCTGGTGTGTGTGAGACCCTGGGTTCAACACCCTAGTACTGCGAGAGAAAAGAAAGAAAGAAAGAAAGAAAGAGAGAGAGAGAGAGAGGGAGGGAGGGAGGGAGGGAAGGAGGAGGAAGGAAGGAAGGGTGAAAAGAAAAAGAAAAAGAGAGAAAGAAAGAGAAAAGAAAAGAAGAAAGAAAAAGAAAAGGGCCAGCCTTGTCACTATGAAGAACATAAGAAAACAACAGAAGCATCTACTGCTCTAGTGGCTTCCGGAAGTGCTCAGGGTCCTACTGTGCAAAGCTGTCCAGCAGAGAAGCTTCAGGACCTGGGATGTCCGTGTGAAAGCCGTGGAGAAGCTAGTAGGGCTGCTGCAGGTCTGTTTCGACCTCCATGGCAATGCTCTCTACGCGAAGTAGCCCGGGGTCCCCTCTGGAGAGAGAGTTCTTTCTTGCCTGGGGTTTGGGGCCATAGTAAGGTGGCCCACACACGTGAGCGGTAAAGATTGAGCTCTGCCATGGGTAGTATTGTTGTTGTTAGGTGCCGTCGAGTCGGTATCCGACACATAGCGACCCTCTATACAATAGGGGAAACACTATTGTCAGTGCTTCTCTGATGCTCATAGGGTTTTCAGTGGCAGTTGATGTTTGGAAGGGGGTTGCCAGGTCCTTCTCCCAAGCCTACAGCACCTGGTGTTCCCAGGCAGTGTCCCATCCAGGTACTAACCAGGCCCGACCCTGCTTAGCTTCCGAGATCTGACGGGATCGGATGCCACAAGGCTACGGCTGCAGGCTATGGGTAGCCACAAGGCTACGGCTGCAGGCTATGGGTAGTATTAGGGTTGCCTTTTTATTTAAAAACCTTTCGGGCAGCTGGGGCTATCGCTCAGTGGGAGAATGTTGCTTACCATTCATGAAGCCCTGGATTCAATCCTTAGCGCCAGAAACTAAGGTGAAAAGTAAAATCTTGGGGTGTTCTTATTATAAAGCCAGAAATGGCCCCATATAGGAGCAGACGGAATCCCAATATTTTGTCTCAAATGGTTAATTTTTCCTCTGAAAAGATTTTTTTTCTCTACTATTCATGGAAAATGTTTTTTACATAGCTTAGAATGCCTAAAATATGTTAGGTCATTTGATAAGGTAACATTTTGCTTTCTTAATAGTGGTAAAGGGCTGGGATTTAGTTCAGTTGGTAAAGCTCCGCTCTGTAGTCTCTAAGGTCCTGAAGTTCAATTCCCAGTACCGCAAAAATGGGAGGATGTGGCAATCCACTCCCAAGGCAATCCCAAAACAAGCAGCCATTAAAAACCCTATAAGGGTCGCTATGAGTCAGACACGACTGGACGGCACGTAACAACAACAACATACTGACAAAAGTAATTAAGGAGTTGCTTTAAAAAAATAAAGGCCTGTGGCAAGCAGTTGCCCCATTCCTTTGTTATTGTGCCCCCAAACTGCACATAGTGAGTTGCTTCTGGCCGCAGTGGAGTTGGACGTAGACCCCCGGGGGCTCTAATTTCATCTCCTCAGTTCCTGAGATCAGCTTGGCAGGGGGACCATGCCTGGTGGTCAGCCAAGGACGCTGTACCCCGAGGTCTTGCCCCAAGGCTCTCTGACAGGGCCTGGGAAGAGGGTGTGGACCCAGGTGCCTGGGACCCCCAGGTCGTCTCCATGGCATCTGGCTATGAGAAAGTGTTGACTCAGTTTCCCTGGGGATCCACCCCTTATTCTAGCACATGTGTCCTTCGGAAATATTTAGCCTACCCTGGTTAGGATGAAGATTTCCACCTTGGAGAATATCAAGATGGAGCCTTTCAAAACCGCAGACGGAGTTTCTTTCTTCTCATCACTTTGGATTATTTAAGGTGGTCCACGTTTGGGAGAGTAGTGGGGTCAGCGAAAAAAAAAGGAAGACCCTCAACTAGATGGTTGCAGGCTGGGATCTATCTCAGTTGATAGAGTGCTGCTCTGCAGTCTCTGAGGCCCTGAGTTTGATTCCCAGCACCGCAAAATGGGAGAAGGACCTGGCAATCTATTCCCAAGGCAATCCCGAAACAGTCAGCCATTGAAAACCCTATGAGAGTCGCTATGAGTCAGACACGACTTGACGGGACCTAACAACAACAACTAGATGGATTGACACAGTGGCTGCAACAGTGGACTTAAACATAAAAGAGATCATGTGTATGGCACAGTGTCGGGAATGTTTCATTCTGTTGTACATATGGGCGCTGTGAGTCAGACCCAACTCAGTGGCACCTAACAATAACACCATCATCACCGGAGGATCATGACCTCAGGAAAGAAATTGCAAAATTTTTTGTTGCTACTAGTATCATCTCAGGGTAGTACAGAATCTCTGCCAATTAACCGACAGTGTGTGTGTGTGTGTGTGTGTGTGTGTGTGTGTGTGTGTGTGTGTGTTGTCCTTCCAAAATTACAGTTTTCTAATAGGTAAGGGGGCTGGGATTTAGCTCAGTTGGTAGAGCACTGCGCTGCAGTCTCTGAGGTCCTGAGTTCAATTCCCAGCACTGCAAAAATGGAAGAAGGACGTGGCAATCCACTCCCAAGGCAATACTGAAACAGTCAGCCATTGAAAACCCTATGAGGGTCGCTATGAGTTGGATACCGACTCGAGGGCACCTAACAACAACAGCAGCAGCAGCAGCAGCAGCAGCAGCAGCAGCAACGGGGAAAGCTTTAGAGTAGGAGGGTGTTTGTTGAGACCGAGCTGTCAAAATCCCCCCTGTAGAGCACGGGGAAGGCTCTTGTTTCCTCAGCACGGAGGTTCAGAGGAGCCCCACCTTCTGTGTTGGAGGCTGAGGCCTGGTGTTGGGACAGCAAGCCCTCCTCCCACGCTGGTGTGTGAAGTTACCAAAGGAAAAGGGGACCTTTGGGCAGGGAAGGGGGAAAGCCACACCCCGTCAGGCCAGGTCCTCGGCTCCTAGAACAGCCTCCAGGTTCTTCTGTGGTCTTCCCCAAGATGCTGTGCTCCGAGTTCATCCTTCCTCTCCTCCCGCTCCCCTCCCCTCCCTCTCCCTTGGCCTACCAAGTGCTCTACCACTGAGTTACCCCTAGTCCCTGTGCTCTTAATTTATCTTGAGACAGAGTCTCGCTAAGTTTCTCACGTTGCTTCTGGCCTCAAATTTGGGATCCTCCTGCCTTTGCCTCCTAAGTTGCTGGGATGACAGATATGAACCTGACACTCCAAATTCTTTCTCATTTATTCTTGTGTGTATCATTAGAAATTCAGATTTTTAAGTATGTCACATAAATATTTAACATACAAGTGAATATATGTGTACATATATATGTGTGTGTATATATATATATATATATATATATATATATATATATATATATGTTTTTTTTTTTTTTTTAGTTGTAGGTGGAAGTCAGAGTTTAACCCAGAAAACATTTGCTCAAATGAATTAGCCATACCTTGGCCCTAAAAACTTACCAAGAAACTGAAGCTTCTTTTAGGGAGAGGAAGTGGGACTTTTTCTGTTTTTACTTGCTTGTTTCATTTTCACTTGGAAAGCAAAAGGTCTTTGGTGTCACACAGACAGGATCTCAGACTGCTGTGTCAGCTGCCGTGGGCATGTGGGAAGTCAGGGCACCATGGGGTGTAGGGTGGGGACACTCCCACAGCTCCAGCCTTCCCAGGTAGTTGTCCTAAATGAGATGGGATAAGAGAATCTGTTGCTGGTTAAACTGAAGGCAGGCAAAACGAGAGTAAAAAGGGCAAGAGCCCGGCCATGGTGACAACCCACCACCCCCTGCCCCAGTTCCTGGTTTTCCTAGTGGCGTTGACTTTGTTAATCAGTCTCCGGGCAGGGCTGCTGGATGACCCGGGTGGAGGCTCAGCCTCCGAAAGGGAGCAGCTGACAGTCCTGACACTGGTGGCGGCAGCAGGAGCAATGGGTAGTGGGGGTGTGTGGGGTTAATTTTTTTTTTTTTTTTTTTTTTTTTTGTGGTACTGGGGATTGAACCCAGGTCCTTGCACTTGCATGCTTTGCAAGTGCTGGACCACTGAGCTGCACCCTCAGCCCATTTCTTTTACTTTTTGAGACAGGGTCTTGCTAAATTACACAGACTGCCTCTGGTCTCAAACTTGCTATCCTCCCGCCTCTGCCTCCCGAGCCGCTGGGATTACAGGCATGTGCCACTGCACCTGGCGTGGGGTTAATTCTGAGTGACCCTGGGGCCAGGGCGTGTGTGCTGTCTCAGCCTGCAGGTGCACCATGGCTTCCTGGAGGCTCTGAAGAGGAGACCTGGTGTAGAAGCAACAGTCTGGGGCCCCGCGCTGTGCCATCCCCACATGGGGGACTCCGGGCTGGTGACAAGTCTTCCATTTGCAGGACTGCGCTTGGCTGGGATGCCTAGCGGCTGGGCGCTCCGGGGACCGTGTGGAGACCTGTGGAGACCGTGTGGCTGTGTTCTCTGCAAACGGGGCTCCTACGGGGAGCAGAACACAGGCGCGGATCTCGCTCCTAAGTGGAGCACAGAGGCTCCTTGATGCCAGGGCCTTGCGCAGTAATGAAGGTCAAGGGTCTGAGGGGCCGCCGAAGGGGCACCCTGGCACTGCGCCACCACGGGTCTCGTGCCCCCCTCCCGGCCCCTCACCGAGACCCGCTCTCTCCTCCCTTCTCTCCGCAGTTTGCCATGTGGGTGGACGCGGTCATCTTTGTCTTCAGCTTGGAGGACGAGATAAGTTTCCAGACCGTCTACCACTACTACAGCCGCATGGCCAACTACCGTAACACCAGCGAGATCCCGCTCGTGCTGGTGGGGACGCAGGGTGAGTGACCGCCCCGCCCCGCGAGGGCTTCTCAGCGCTTAGCCCGCCCGTGGGCGGCATTTTCAGCGTAGAGGAATGTGGGAACAGACCAAAGGAGAGGAGGCTGGGGCCCAGGGCTTGATTCTTACAAGACCGTGAAGCGGAAATCACCTGTCATTCCTGACCTGATCCTGTGGCAAAATAGCGCAGTCAGCAGCCTCAGAACACGCACGTGTGCACTCACGCACACATGCGTGCACGCCCGGGGGCTTTAGGAAAAATAGATCCGTTTTCTCCATGCCTTCTATATTATATCTTACTTCTCTATTGTATAAAAAGAGTTTATAATCAAAAAGGCTTTCTTTTGCTTTTTAATTTTGGTAAAATAAATAAGCCCATGATTCTGCCTTTTGGTGCACCCGTGTCTGGTGATCTGGGTCCTGTTTTTTACCTGGCAGGTGCTTTGGCTTACAGAGTCACTGGAGACACATTCCTTGTTTTCTTCAAGGTCACTTAAAGCTTGGCCTGTCACAGGGGATCAGACACAGCGCCCTCGGTCTTGATCACAGATTCATTGTTGTCCTGGTGTCTGTCATGGGGTCTCACCAAGATGTCATGTGGTTGTTGTTGCTAGGTGCCATCAAGTCGGTATCTGACTCATAGCGACCCTCACAGGGTTTTCAATGGCTGACTGTTTCGGGATTGCCTTGGGAGTGGATTGCCAGGCCCTTCTCCCATTTTTGCGGTGCTGGGAATTGAACTTGGGACCTCAGAGACTGCAGCGCAGCGCTCTACCAACTGAGCTAAATCCCGGTGCCCTCAAGTCAGATCCAACTCATAATGACCGTATGTACAGCAGAATGAAACACTCCCCGACACTGTGCCATGCCTGGCACTATGTTAGTTCTTCTCTGCTATTCATAGAGTTTTCTATGGCAGATTGTTCCGAGATTATTTCGGAAGTGGGCTGCCAGGTCCTTCTTCTATTTTGTTGCAGTGCCAGGGATCAAACCCTGGGCTGGGATTTAGCTCAGTGGGTAGAGTGCTGCGCTGTAGTCTCTGGGGCCCCGAGTTCAATTCCCAGCACTGCAAAAATGGGAGAAGGGCCTGGCAGTCCACTCCCAAGGCAATCCCAAAACAGTCAGCCATTGAAAACCCTATGATCGTCGCTAGGAGTCGGATACCGACTCGACGGCACCTAACAACAACAACAAGGGATCAAACCCAGAGCCTCAGAATATGCAGTGCAGCACTCTACCAACTGAGCTAAACCTCAGCCAAGATGTCATATAGGATGCTCTTAAAAAATCAGGTGAAAATTAACTTTAAAATGGCTTTGTCAGAAATGTAGGTAACTTAACAAATAATTGTGCTGGGCACCATGGTATGTGCCTGTCATCTCCATTACTTGGGAGGCTAAGGTGGGAGGATGATGAGTTTGAGGCCAGAGGCAGCCTGCACAATTTAGTGAGACCCTGTCTCAAAATGAAAAAGGGGCCGGGGGTGCAGCTCAGTGGCAGAGCCCTTGTCTAGCATGCATGAGGCCCTGGGTTCAACAACCCCAGTACTGCAAAAAATAAAAATAAATAGAAATAAATCACGTCAAGAAAAAATGTATTCTCTCTTCTCTCTTTTTTTCTCTTCTCTTTTCTCTTCTCTTCATTTCCCCTTCCTGCCTTCCTTCTTTCCTTTTTTCCTTCCTTCCTTCCACCCATTTTGTTGATGCACTGTTTTTGCTACTCCTTTTGGAACTAGCAGAGCAGGCATGGCCTTCCATGCCGTGTCGTTACACTTTTTCATGAAGTTAGCTGTGTGAACCCACAGGAGTAGTAGCTGTGTGCTGTGCCCCAAGTGCCATGTAAGTCAGAGACCGGGCTGCTCCGACAGGAATGTGCCTGGAGGAGCCCAGACCTCGTAGGCGGGCATGTGTGTGCAGATTAGTGTAGTGTGGAATAAACCAACAGCATTTTCTCAGCGTGCCAGCTCTAAGACATGAGAGTTGGGTTTTCCTGGAGAACACCCGCACCCCTTTTTTTGTCGCATGTAATGGCCAGTGATTGTTCTTACTCCTGAAACTTGTCCGGCAATAAAAAGCAGGTTGAACCTAAAACCTAACAGAAAATATTCTTTGTGCCCACATCGCCCTCTAGTGGTCAAAAGGAGACAAGGACACATGAATGAAAAGCCCTTGGTTTTTACTATAAGTACAGTCAGTCTGGGGCTGGGATTTAGCTCAGTTGGTAGAGCACTGCGCTGCAGTCTCTGAGGTCCCGAGTTCAATTCCCAGCACCGCATAAATGGGAGAAGGGCTGGCAATCCACTCCCAAGGCAATCCCGAAACAGTCCACCATTGAAAACCCTATGAGGGTCGCTATGAGTCGGATACTGACTCAACGGCACCTAAGAACAACAACAACAACAGTCAGTCTGGGGCTGGGAAACAGCCAGTGAAAACCCTATGAGGGCCGCTATGAGTCGGATAACAACTTGACGGCACCTAACAACAACAATAACAACAGTCAGTCCTCTGTATCCGTGGGTTCAACCAATTACGGATTGATTTTTAAAATTTCACCTATAATGAACGTGGGGCTGGGATTTAGCTCAGTTGGTAGAGCGCTGTGCTGTAGTCTCTGAGGTCCAGAGTTCAATTCCCAGCACCCCCAAAATGGGAGAAGGGCCTGGCAATCCACTCCCAAGGCAATCCCGAAACAGTCAGCCATTGAAAACCCTATGATGGTTGCTATGAGTCGGATACCGACTCGACGGCACCTAACAACAACAACAACAACAACAACAACATAATGAACATATACAGACTTTTCCCTTATCCTTACCCCTAAACAGTATAGTACAAGAACTATTTATCTGGCATTTACACGGTACTGAGTATCATAGCCTGCAGCTGTACCACTGTGGCATCCGATCCCATCAGATCTTGGAAGCTAAGCAGGGTCAGGCCTGGTTAGTACTTGGGTGGGAGACCGCCTGGGAACACCAGGTGCTGTAGGCTTGGGAGAAGGACTTGGCAACCCACTCCCAAAAAACAGCCATTGAAAACCCTGTGAATGGCTGGGCGTGGTGGCGCATGCCTATAATCCTAGTGGCTCGGGAGGCAGAGGCAGGAGGATCACAAGTTCGAGACCAGAGGCAGTCTGCGTAACTTAGTGAGACCTTGTTTCAAAAAGTAAAAAGGGCCGAGGGTGCAGCTCAGTGGTCCAGCACTTGCAGAGCATGCAAGCGGGAGGCTCTGGGTTCAACCCCCAGCACAAAACAAAGAAACAAACAATAACAAAAAAAAAAACAACCCTATGAATAGCAGAGAAGCCCTGACAATACTGTTTCACCTGTTGTACATAGGGTCTCTGTGAGTCGACACCGACTTGATGGCACTTAACAATAAGAGTATCACAAGTAATCTAGGCATGATTTCAATTATATGGGAGGCTATGCACAGGTCATATTGGAACACTGTGCCATCGCGTAGAAGGGACGGGACCATCGTGGAGTGTGGTGTCCAAGGAGATCCTGGGACCCATCCCCCATGGGCGACTGTGTACATCACTGGCCTATTTGAGGTGCTGTCCTGAGAAAGTAATGTTTGAAAGTGGGTATTTATCTGAAGCAGGCGTGTAAAGGTGCGGAGAGGAGTCACAGACACACGCCTTTCCCATGGGGCTGGGGACAGAGTCCGCGAGGCTCCGAGGGCCACTTGAGCTCAGGAGGCTGTACACAGGACTCAGATCCTTTCTCCCGGTGACACGCAGTACTTCGGTTCCGAGGCCGGGTGGGAAGGAACAGATGTGACTGCCCTGCTGTCTCAGTGCACACCAGCGCTTCCGTGGGCAGGCAGTGCAGTGGAGCAGAGGGGCCACCTACGCCTAGGAGACCTGTGGTGGCTGGGTGGCCTTGGCCTCGGTCTCAGGGCTGGGAGGGTAAACGAGAGTTCGAGGGAGGCCCCCGGTGGGGCAGTGGGCACGTGGCGTGTGTCTGGCTGTGGCTGCTTTTGTTTCTAGTATTTCAGAGCATGGCTGCAGTAGTGGCCCCTTTTGTCTGTCTGCAGAGGAGGCTGTGGCCGGCCTCTTCGAGACTCGGGAAAGGCCCCTGCAGTGGGACCCTGAGCTCAGAGCTGTGGGTTGAGTATGGTGTGCCCAGGAGGCCGCAAGTGAGCCCCGGGATGAGGGCACCCCAGGGGAGAGGGAGGCCTTTGGGAGCAGAGCTTGGGAGCCCCCAGCCCCGCAAGTTCATTTGTGGGGGTCTTGTCACATGTCAGCCCAACCATCCCCGGACACACAGGACAGGACAGGGGATTCCTCCCTGTCCTGAGCCAACCATGCCAGTGCTCAGAGCGCCCTAGGGCCCACGAGGCAGGAAGCTGGGGTGCGTGTGGGCTCTGAGTTCGGTGCCTTCCGTGAGGCCTGCGTGTTCACGGTGCTCTGCATGGCTTCGGGACACTGGAGACGAGGTTGGTCAGGTCCTATGTGACGGGGGTGACCTGAGGTGGCCTCCCGGCTTGTTGGGGTAGGAGCTTTCGAGGTCAGGGCTGAAAGAACGGAAGAAGCACCCAGTTCATCCTCGGGGATCTCTGGCCAGCAGGGGGCGGCATGAGCCCAGTGCTGGGCCCAGAGGCTCCTGGCAGGAGTCAGAGCTGCTGGTCTGACCACAGCAGGCTGGGCAAGGTCTCGCTTAGTGTTTGCTCAGCAGGCTCCATTCCAAACCCTTGGGAAGTAGATGGATTAGAAGAAGCAGGTCCTAGAAAAAGCTGCACAGTTAGAGGGGAGCAAAACATGGAGCCGGTGTGGAGCTGAGCTGTTCGGGCAGGTCGCGGGGCGTCTCTGTGAGGCCACAGAGCTGCACAGGCATCTGGGAAATTGGTGACAGGAAAGCAGAGAAGCGTCCCCTGTGGCTGAGGGGGCTACAGAATGGCTGGGGCGCCAGGCTGTGATAAAATTCAGGTTGGGAGCATGCTCTGTGGCCTTCGTTTTCCAAATTAAACCAAAGCTTTGAGAAGTTTGGGGTTCCTAACATTTTTCCTGCCTGCAGCTGTAGCCCTGTGGCATCCGATCCTGTCAGATCTCAGAAGCTAAGCAGCGTCAGGCCTGGTTAGTACCTAGATGGGAGACCGCTGGGAACACCAGGTGCTGTAGGCTTGGGAGAAGGACCTGGCAACCCCCTCCCAAAAATCAATCTGCCATTGAAAACCCTATGCACAGCAGAGAAGCACTGACAACAGTGTTTCCCCTGTTGTACAGAGGGTCGCTATGAGTCAGATACCGACTCAACGGCACCTAACAACAACAACACCAACAACAACATTTTTCCTATTCTCTTAAAAAATGTTTACACCTTTAAGCCAAGCGTGGTGGTACACGCCTGTCATCCCAGGGACTCGGAAGGCTGAGGCAGGAGGATTGCAAGTTCAAGACCAGAGGCACTCTGGGTAATTTAGCGAGACCCTGTCTCAAAAAGTAAAAAAATGGGCTGAGAGTGAGGCCCTGGGATGAACCCCTAGTACTGCAAAAAAACAAAAAACGAAAAAAAAACAGTTTACACCTTTAGCAAACACTTTTTTTCCTTATGTGTTGTGAAGTGCAAGTCAGATTTCCTTATCTGGAAGACAAGAAGACAGGCAGAGGTGTATGTCCCTAGGGTTTGGGATTGTCTTTTGAGGAGGTCATTTGTGAAATGGAGTCTTGAATCACAATTTTTTTTGTTTTGTCTTGTTGCAATGCTAGGGGTTTGAATCTAGAGCCTTGCACATTCTAGGCAAGTGCTCTATCACTGAGCTGCACCCCAAGCCCCCTTTTACATATTTCGTTTGGAGACAGGGTCTCTCAAAGTTGCACTTGAGATGTCTTGAACTTGAGATCCTCCTGCCTCAGCCTCCTGCATAGCTGGGATTACAGGTATACGCCATGACGCCTGGCTTTGCACTTTACTTTTACCTTAAGAAAAGAGTTTGTATCTCTCTGATCAGCTGCAACCTCTGCAGGGTTAAGGTAGTTAACCACCGCTGCAAGCCATTTCATTGGGTTAGAAAACAGGAATAAAGGAAAGAGAAAAGAACATCACGTTGTTGATCTTTGACATGTCCCTTTTTTATACTTGAGGAAAGTGGGAGGCCAAACCTTCTTTTATTGATGTTGTTGTTGTTGTTGTTTGTTTGTTTTTGTGTTTTTTTGCGGTACTGGGGATTGAACGCAGGGCCTCGTGCCTGCATGCTCTGCAAGTGCTGGGCCACTGAGCTGCACCCTCAGCCCATTTTTTTTACTTTTTGAGACAGGGTCTCGCTAAGTTACACAGACTGCCTCTGGTTTCGAACTTGCGATCCTCCCGCCTCTGCCTCCCGAGCCACTGGTATTACTGGCGTGCACCACCGCGCCAAACCTTCTTTCCATGCACAGACACGTGAAGGCTCTCAGCGTCTTCTGTACCTTTCACGGCCCTTATTCTGCAAGCAGAGAAATCTTACTGGGAGCTTTGTTTAGAAAGTTGTTGATAATTGTCTTCGTCGTAAGAATAGTCAAGTCCCTGAGAACCCTGAAGAAAAAATGTAAGTTAGGAAAATGTCCCCGACAGGTGCCTGTTGTCTCACCCTGTGCTTGGAGGCCCTGGATGTCTCAGCCTGCTCCTTGTGAACAGGGTGTGAGGCCAGCTTAGGAAGGTGAGGGCCTCGCAGTGAGGGGTACAGCAGCCCAGCCAAGGAGCAGGCTGTGTGACACCCTGGCCCAGATGCCCCACCTGCGCACTGACCCCACAGTGGTGAGAGGCACCTCTCCCCAGGCTCCTGGGCCCCGGTGGTCCCATTAAGCCCTGGGCAGCTCCCACCACTTGGCAGCACCCTCCTTGTCCCCCAGCTGAGCCTAAAAGCCAGACCCTTAGGTTGGCCTTCAAGGCCCCCGCCCCTCTCCCTACCCAACCTTTCCTGCCCTGGCCCAAGGCAGAGGTGCTCTGCCATCCGGTCCTGGGTTACCCCTGCAGGCGAGCCTCCCCTGGCTGCTTTGTCTAAAATGCCAGGGTCACCTAGGCTCTTACTGCCTTCCCCCCATACCTAGCACTGGGGCTCCTCAGCCTTTGCAGTCAGTCCTCAATTTTTGCCTTGGCCCCCAGGCATCTGGAATATCTGTCCTATGAAAGCATGGATTTTTTTTTCCCCGGTATTGGGGGTTGAACCCAGAGTCTCTCACTTGCATGCTTTGCAAGTGCTTGACCTCTGAGCTGTACCCCCAGCCAATATATATATATATATATTTTTTTGAGACAGGGTCTCGGTAAATTACTCAGACTGCCTCTGGTCTCGAACTTGCGATCCTCCTGCCTCCGCCTCCCAATGAAAGCATGGATTTTTGTGTGTTTTGCCTCCTTGGGGTGTCCTTGTGTGCAGAAAAGGACCTGGCGCGGGCCTTGAGTGTTTGGTGAGGGGTGGGCAGAGCCACACCAGAAGGAGGAAGGCAGGCCGTGGAAAGCGTTAGGCAAGGGGCTCTGTGGACAGAGGGTGGCCTGCACAGTGGCCGTGGGACTGGGTATTCGGTGTTTTCCTATAGAGCCCTGGTTACTTCTTGCTCCTTCCTCCTGGATGTCCTTCGATTTCAGCTTCAGAATCTCTCCTCTAAGACAGATCTCTACCACGAACAACAGACGCTGACTCTCACTTTGGGGCCAACTAGGTTTTCAAGTCCCCAGATTCTTGGAGGGGGTCCATCTGCCCCGGGTGAGGTGCGGGCGCTGGGTTGCGCTTGTCCGTGGCGTCAGGGGGTGATGACTGTCGAGCGCACCCGTCACCCAGCCGTCACCCTTTGGTCTTCTGCTGCAGATGCCATCAGCTCCACCAACCCGCGGGTCATCGACGACGCCAGGGCGCGCAAGCTCTCCAACGACCTGAAGCGGTGCACGTACTACGAGACGTGCGCCACCTACGGGCTCAACGTGGAGCGGGTCTTCCAGGACGGTGAGTGCGCGCCCGAGACCTCACCGAGGCCTCGGACCCAGGGGCGGGGTCAGGACAGCAGGCTCGCACTGCGCGTGGGCGGTGGGGTGTGGCCCAGGGTGGAGCTAGGCGGGAACTCAGTTCCATCCTGAGTTTGGGCAAGTTCCCAAGAGACCTGGCACCTTCTTTAAATGCACGCTGGGATCCCACGAGAGCCCCTTCCTCTCCCTGTCTGTACAGGGTGAAAAACTCATCGAGCCATTATTACTAATTCCCTTGCTTGTCACTCGTCACCTTGGATGCGTGTCATCTCTTTATAGTAATTGCTCATTCTTAATCCCGGCTGGGATTTAGCTCAGTGGGTAGAGCGCTGCGCTACAGTCTCTAAGGACCCGAGTTCAATTCCCAGCACCACAAAAATGGGAGAAGGGCCTGACAATCCATTCCCAAGGCAATCCCGAAGCACTCAGCCATTGAAAACCCTATGAGGGTTGCTATGAGTCGGATACCGACTCGACGGCACCTAACAACAACAACAACATTCTTAATCCAATCGTGTCTTTAAGAAAGAGTTAAAATGTTAGACTTTGAGGAAAGCAAACTGGATGAGCCTGCAGTGGTACCTCTGTGGCATCTGATCCCCCCAGATCTCAGAAGTTACGCAGGGTCAGACCTGGTTAGTCCTTGGATGGGAGACTGCCTGGGAACACCAGGTGCTGTAGGCTTGGGAGAAGAACCCGGCAACCCACTCCCAAAAATCAATCAGCCATTGAAAACCCTATGAATAGCAGAGAAACTCTGACAATAGTGTTTCACCTGTTGTACCTAGGGTCCCTATGAGTCAGACACTGACTCCACAGCACCTAACAACAAACTGAAAGAAGAGAGTCAAGTTTGAATAATAATAATAATAGTAATAATAACAACAACAATAATAATAGAAAAAGAGGAAAGAAAAATCATACCTTAGGACTCACAGCATCTAGGAGTATCCCAGGTTCCTACATTCATTATTGATCACCCACATCTAGAAACAGCCATAAGTCAGCCTGGGAGTTCTCCCAGAACAGCTGGTGGCTTGGCTGGGGGGGAATGTTCACATTGGAGATGGCAGGGCCAGGTTTTGGTTATGAGAGGGACCTGTGGAGCGGGAGAGATGGGAGGGAGGGGTGGCCTCCAGCCTCAAGGTCAGGAATGTTTTCGGGAAGCGATTTGTTTAGAGCAGGAATCATAGGAGGAAGATACCCTGGGCACAGGGTCCCTCCGCCTACAGCCATTGTGGAAAATCATCCCCAGGCCCCTCCTCTTCTGTTTAAATCCACGGGTGGCCAAGCCACCTCTGTCCCCATGCTCCAGTGCCAATCTGTCAGAGCAGAGTGGGAGAGCCAGCCCTGGACCCTCGAGAGGCTGCCTGGGCTGTGCCAGGGTCAGAGGCTTCGCAGCCCTGACCCTGAAGGAGAATGGTTATCACCAGTGGTAAAAACAATGATTGCAAGACCATGCCCGCAGGCAGCTGCATTTCTCTTAAACCGTGCAGCTTGCTCCGCAGGTGAGGCCGTGGGATTCCACGCTTGCTCTGTTTCAGCAAATTGCAAGCCCTGTGCCAGCTTTTGAGCTCTGCACTCTCCTCCCTCTGCTGAGCGGCCAGGCTCTTGTCCAGGCTTTGCTACCGCCGCCTCCTGTGCCTCCCACGTCTCTGTTACCGTCAGCCCTTCCTGGCTGCTGTTGCTCATCCTCATTTACGGTGGCGATTCTAAGGAAGCCCCTGTGTCCCTCGGCCCTTCTTCCTTCCACTTCATGCTCCCCGGGCCTCCTAGGGCCGGCTCTGCCTGGAGCAGCAGCCCTCCTGTGACACCAGGGCGGTGTCTGTGCTGGGGTTCTCAGCTCCCCGAGTGTTAAAGGGACCGTGAAGCATCACACGTGGAAGCACATGGTGTCCTGAGAGGTGGCCTCCAGCAGCCCAAGGTCACCGCTACCGTGTAGCCCAGACCCCTTTGAGTGTTGACATGAAGGACAGTGGGCAGAGGGCCCACACCTAGGCCCTGGCCAGCCCGCCGGCCACCGGCATCTGCACCTGATGCACAGCCCACTCATCTGTTCATGGCCTGCAGAGGGGTCGGCTGGCCTCCGGCTATGGCGGAGAGCTGAGAAGCCGCCACAGAAACTTCGTGGCCTACGAAGCCTCAGACACGCGCTCGCTGGCCCTTATTGTGTACGATGGCTGCATGTGTATAAAGGCCATCTGGGAAGTTGGCTCAGCCATGGGTGAGGTGTTGCTCCTGGAGACAGCTGATTGGAATGTGGGCGTGTAGACGGGTTTATTCTCCCCCCTGACGGCTTTCTTTCTTACACTTATCGTGGTTAGCTCACGAGAGCTTTTCATGAGTACGTGAACTGATCATAAATTTTAAGTAATTATGAATTAAGTAATAGTAGCCAGTATTCTGGGCTGGGATTTAGCTCAGTTGGTAGAGCGCTGCGCTGCAGTCTCTGAGGTACCCAGTTTGATTCCTAGCACCGCAAAAAATGGGAGAAGGACCTGGCAACCCACTCCCAAGACAGTCCCGAAGCAGTCAGCCATTGAAAACCCTGTGAGGGTCGCTATGAATTGGATACCGACTCGACAGCACCTAACAACAACAACAAGCCAATATTCTGACACCCTCTGGCCAAGCACTGTGTTTTAGTGTATTCCAGAGGCCGCATCTCATTCCCGTAGACCGAGTGACGTAAACAGCAGGCGTTTATCGCTCACAGGTCCAGGTCCGGATGGCCAAGGTCAAGGCACCTGCTGATCTGGTGTCTGGTGAGGGCCCCCTTCCTGGTCTGTTGTGTCTTCCTGTTGCTGAGAGCAGAGTGAGAAGCAAACCCTGTTCTGCTTCCTGCTGGAAGGGCACTGATCCTGTCGGTGAGGGGCCCACCCCTCCTGTCTTCCTCACCTTTTCTGCGGCCCCGCTGCCTCATGTCATCCCACTGTGGGTGACGCTGAGCCTGAGAACTAGGATGACCCAGACAATCAGGCCCTCACACGCCTTGGATGCTGGTGGCTGTGCCTGGCAACCACGTGTGGGCTGGAAGCACGTCCTTGTCTCCTTCAGGTGAGGACGTGGGCAGGGGAGAAGAGTGGCAGGTCCCAGTGCCAGGACTTTAGATACCAAAGGAGGAGAGCTCCCAGTCCACCCCGTCCCGCCTCGATGGGAGACATGCTGTGTCCTCAGGGTCTGTTCCCACAGTCTCTGGGGGTCTTCAGCCCGCTTGGTTATTGCTTGTTTTAGAAATCATGCATTAAATATTTGAATTTTATTGGATCCGGAAATGAAATAATACCCTTGCTTCTATAACGTCTGAGCACCATGGGGTTTTTTTGGTCCTTAAAATATTTTTATTTATATGAAGATAAGATTTGGAAATAAAGTTGGGGCTAGTGTGCATGTGATATGGCAGTCATATGGTATATGTTTTCTTATTTGTTGTCTTACTTATTTCTTTACATATATAAAACGTCTTTCCTTGTGAGCGATACAAGTAGTTGCTAACCGAGTCAGGGCTGTGCTGCATTACTTAGCCATCGTAAACAATAGCTGCTCCTTTTAGTCTCAAAGAAGGGAATAAAAAACACGGTTTTATAGTTACTTGAGGGCTGGTGACGTAGCTCAGAGGTAGAGCACTTGCTGAGCAAGTGTGAAGCCAAAGGGTTCAGTCCCTCGCACCACGAAACATAAATAAACAAGCAAATAACAACAAACAAATGAAGGCTCAGAAAAGTGGACCGAAGGCACACAGCCTGGTTTGTACACTCTCCCTCTCATCATGGGACCCAAGAGCCTCAAGCATTAGCCAGACACAGGGCCCTTCTGTCATTAAAATGATAGTAGACCGCGTCCTTGGGCATGGGGTGCACCAGCCCTCCGTGCCCACCTGGGGAAGGCGGGGTGGCTGTGCAGATAGCAGCAGCCTTCCACCCACTCACTGCTTTGGCTCCTTTGGGCTCATTTGACTGCCGGCTCCCTCCAGGCCTTACCAATGCTCTTCCTATCTTTGCATTGTAGACAGAGGCACTAAAG
Organism: Pedetes capensis; assembly: GCA_007922755.1. Lineage (NCBI taxonomy): Eukaryota > Metazoa > Chordata > Mammalia > Rodentia > Pedetidae > Pedetes > Pedetes capensis. Next base: position 77,949 of record VMDO01007421.1, read on the forward strand.
AGAAAGCATACGATTCCTGCCTGAGATGCAGCTCATAAATAACAGAAGACAAGCCAGGAGCTTGCCCCGCCCCAGTGGAGGGCAGGTTCCCTGCCCTTTGGCCACCCAACCTTTCATTTTTCAAATGTTGTTGTTGTTAGGTGCCGTAGAGTCGGTATCCGACTCACAGCGACCCTCATAGGGTTTTCAATGGCTGTTTCGGGATTGCCTTGGGAGTGGATTGCCAGGTCCTTCTCCCACTTTTGCAGTGCTGGGAATTGAACTCGGGATCTCAGAGACTGCAGTGCAGCGCTCTACCCACTGAGCTAAATCCCAGCTCTTTTAAAATGTTAGCTGCTTTAACTTGACTTCTCAATGTCCCAGAAGCAGCAGGCAAATTGGAACAGAAACGGGGCAGCCTGGCTGTTTGCTTGTCCATTAAGCCTGAAGTTGTCAGGCACTGCCGGTGAGCGACCTTGAGGTGCCTGGGCAGGGAGGCTGTCCCTCAGGGTGCTGGGAGACCCGCTGCGCACCCTGGCTCCATTGTCCCTTCCCTTGTTCCTTTGCTCCCTTGAGCACCACCTGGAGCCAGGTTCACTCGGCTGCAGACAGAACAGGCAGAAGGTGGAGCTCAGGGCGGGTCTCACCCTGCAGGAAGCAGGTCTGCCAGGTAGGAGGAAGGCGGAGCAGTTGCCTGTAAAGGTGGGATCCAGGAACGAGGGCGCAGCGGGCGGAGCCACATCCCGCAGGCAGCCTCCGAAGTCTGTGCCTCCGCCTGCCCCTGTGCTGGCCTCCCCCGGGCTCTCCAGGAGGCCTTTCGTCCTAAGGCAGGTCTGTTACTCGTGCCAGAAGAAGCAGCCCCCTTCTGGGTACGGGAGAGTGGGACAGTTGGGCTGCAGCGTCCGGAGGATCGTGTGCGACATCGCTGGCAGGTGTCCCTACCTTCACCCTGGCCAGGCTTCCTTTCCACACCTGTGCGCAGCATCAGAGTTCGCAGGCGCGTATTTGGCAGGGTGGTCCCGCTGTGGGAAGGTCTGTGTCCTTCAGCCCCAGTGCCCTGGCCGATGATGTCTGTGCTGGAATTAATGTTCTTCAAAGCACTTTGGTTTTGATTTCCTTCCTTCCTTCCTTTCTTTCCTTCTTTCTTTCGTCTTTTTTTTTTTTTTTTTTTGCAGTATGGGGGGTTGAACCCAGGACTTCACGCTTGCATGTTCTGCAAGTGCTGGACCACTGAGCTGCGCCCCCAGCCCATTTTTTTACTTTTTGAGACAGGATCTCGCTAAATTATGCAGACTGCCTCTGGTCTCGAACTTGCGATCCTCCCGCTTCTGCCTCCCAAGCAGGTGGGATTAGAAGTGTGCACCACCACACCCGGCTGGTTTCGATTTTTGAGATACAGTCTCATTTCATCATCCAGGCTGGCTTGGCACTTGCCATCCTCCTGCCTCAGCCTCCTGAGTGCCTGGATTACAGGTGTGCACCACCACCATGCCCAGCTTGCAAAACCCTTTCCTCGCAGCCACTCTGTTGGATTTTGCCCCTGCCTGGTGATAGCTCACCTGGCCATAAAAATGACTTCAGTGGCAGCTGAGAGCCTGCGGGAAGAGGTCACAGAACTTTCCCAGGGTTACAGGGTAAATCAAGGGGCTCAGTTTACTTTCCACCATTTGCTTCCCAAGATCGAGACCCTGGCACACACAGAATCTCATTTCACATTAAACGTCTGCAGCCGCTCGGTCCTAATTCCAAGAGGGTCCAGAACAAGGGTGACTGTAGTAATGAGCCTGTTTGTGCAACCTAAGTGCATGCCCTGGAGCATCATCAGCGTAAGGAGTCTTGTGGGCTTTTCTCCCGAGTGCCGCGCCATCCTGTACCGTCTTGTTCTGCTGACACACGATCCTTTGTTTGTGCTGTCAAAGGACCTATCAGTGAGGCCTGCCGCGTTCTTTCCCGCAGCCAATTTAATTCTCACTGTCGGGGTGCCCTGTTGTATTCTGTTTCTGTTGTTGTTCTTCTGCTTTTATTATACAAGAAACGTGTGCTTGTGTGTGTACTCGTGCACGCACAAGAGCACGTTCAAAAGTAAGACTTTCCCGCTTGGAAGGCAAGGCATAACCCTGGGAAAGTAAGCAGTTTCCTTTTTCTTTTTCTTCTCTTTTTTCTTTTCCTGTTGAGGTGCTGGGGATTGAATGCATCCTAGACAAAACACTGTGGCCCCGCGATGCATCCCCAGCCCACCATACATGTATAGAAGATGTTGGTCATTTTGTGAGTATTGCAAAGGTGAACTGAAGAGTCATTAAGTGTATGCTAACACTTTTATCATTCCTACTGACTAATATTTGGCCTGCAGCCGTAGCCCTGTGGAATCCGATCCCGACAGATCTCGGAAGCTAAGCAGGGCCGGGTCTGGTTAGTACCTGGATGGGAGACCGCCTGGGAACACCAGGTGCTGCAGGCTTGGGAGAAGGACCTGGCAACCCCCTTCCAAAAATCAATCTGCCATTGAAAACCCTATGCACAGCAGAGAAGCACTGACAATAGTGTTTCCCCTGTTGTACAGAGGGTCGCTGTGAGTCGGATACCGACTCGACGGCACCTAACAGCAACAACAACAACTGACTAATATTTACATAGAGGTTACAGGCTTCTGATGTGGGAGAGTAGATCCTATCTGGCCCAAGTCACAGCTGGGAGCCACGTTGAGCTATTTGCATCCCAGAGCCACATGACCCAGCCGGTATCAGGTGGAGCTGGCATCAGGTGGAGCTGGCGTTTCAGGTTGTACCCGTGCTTGTCCCTGTGCTCCCATGCCCACCATCGTCACTGTGACCACCCCGTCTCACTGTCCCTCTGCATTGAAAAGTTATGTTTTTCAGACTTCCTGGGACAGATAGGTGACGTTTTGTGTTGAGACAGGATGGAACCTTTCAGCTGCTTAGATAACTTGGCTAAAGGGATTGTCTATTTTCGAAACTTTCTAAGAGCAAAGGTGGGCTGGGATTTAGCTCGGTTGGTAGAGCACCGCTCTACAGTCTCTGAGGTCCCGAGTTCGAGTCCCAGTACCGCAAAAATGGGAGAGGGATGTGGCAACCCACTCCTGAGACAATCCCAAAACAACCTGCCATTGAAAACCCTATGAGGGTCGCTATGAGTCAGACACGACTCAGTGGCACCTAACAACAACAACAAGAGAAAAGGTGACATGGCAAAAGTCACCTGTGTCAGGCTCAGTAGCACTCCTGTGGCAGTGCTAAAGTGCGAAGAGGAAAAGGACACTGGCTTCGAGTTCCTGCAGAGTTAATTGGTTGTTCTCCTAAAATGGCCTTGACCTTGGCTTGGCAGCTGCACTGCCGTCATCGCTGACCATGAGTGTCACTGGCTGTCACTGCCCAGTGGCTTCTCATATAGAGTAAACCAATGGAAATTGGAATCCATAGGTTGCCTCCAACAGAGCCACTTGGCCCTGGATCTAAAACCCGTCACTAGATTGAAAAGATCCTTACCTGGTGTTAACGTGAAGCGGACCTTTTGTTCAGCCGTTCATGGCAGCATCTGTGTGGTAATAAGGGTTTCTAGGTTCCAGAAAATGCAGAAAAGATTGAGGTCGTCCAAGATTTTGCTTTGCTTGGCTTTGTAATCAACACCCGCGGAAGCAGCAGTCAAGAAATCAAAAGACGCGTTGCTCTAGGAAAAGCTGTGGCAAAAGATCTCTTTAAAGTATTGAAAAGCAAAGATGTCACATTGAAGACGAAGGTGCGTCTGACTCATGCATGGTATTTTCAGTCGCATCATATGGTTGTGAAAGCTGGACATTGAACACGGAAGACAGGAGAAGAATTGATGCTTTTGAATTATGGTGCTGGAGATGAGTATTGAATAGGCCATGGACTTCCAAAAGAACCAACAGATCTGTCCTAGAAGAGGTACAACCAGAGTGCTCCTTGGAAGCAAGGATGGCCAGACTGCATCTTACATATTTCGGACATGTAGTCAGGAGAGAACAATCCCTGGAGAAAGACATCATGTTTGGGAGAGTGGCAGGTCAAAAGAGGAAAACCCTCCACCAGATGGATTGACACAGTATCTGCAACAACGGGCTTAAACACAAATAAGATCATGTGCCTGGCACAGAATCGGGAACTGTTTCGATCTGCTGTACATAGGGTCGCCATGAGTTAGACTTGACTCGACAGCACCTAACAACAACAACAGGTTCCAGTGGGCCTTTCTCTGTGCTCTAGCCCTCGGTTAGGTTTGGGTGGGAAAGCGTGTACATGTCTTACAGTGTGTGTTTTTATAAAACGTGACCTTCCAATTCTTGTATTGCATTTTCAAATTCAGTTGGTTTCCTAACCAAAGAAGCTTCCTCATATGACAGGGGCTAGTCTCAAGTTGGAACAATGAATTAATACCCAAACTAGGACATAAGCCACTTATATCACAAACCATATATTCAGAGGTTTAAAAGAAAAACTGGCAAAACGACAGAAACAGAAAACTTTCTAGTTAGTTTTTGGGAAAAATTGGGCTCAGAAATTCTCACAGTTGTGTTTCTGTAAAAACACATACCCTACAGATGAGCCCAGCATCTGGCTCACAAATAGACAAAATCTTTCAGCCATACTCCCAGAATATATGAGGGTGAAATTAGTTACTAAGCTACAGCAAACATTTTGAGGACTAATTTGAGAATTTATTTGAGATGCTTATCCTTGAATAATCCAAGTGTTTTAGAATGTTATTATTTCAATTAATTCACATTACTAATAGGAACTTGGCTTGTTCCTTAGTGGAGTTGCCTTTTTCATCTCTGGTCCGTTGAACTGCTCAGTGGACCCAGAATCCAGGTTTTCAAGGAGGAATTCCTCTTGTTAGCTTGTCAGTTAATTTCCTTAAAAATCACCCACCCAAAATAAACATGTTTAAATGGGGCAAACCCTGATCATTAAGTTCCATGTGCTACAGACTGCAGCTGCTGCCCTCGATACAGATTCGGGTGTGAAACTTGATAATTCTTCAGGATATTTTGATTCTGTTATGATTTGGGTCATGCATATCCCCCAAAGGCCTGTGTATTACAGGTTTGGTCCTCAGCTTGGAACTGGTGGGAGGTAGTGGAGCCTTTAAGAGGTGGGGTCTATGGGAGGTCTTTAGGTCACTGGGGGGCGTGGCCTTGAAGGGGATAGTGCGACTCCCAACCCTTCTTCTTCATTTGCATCCTGGCCATGAGGCAAGTAGTTTTTGCTCTGCCACAAACTCCCACCATGATGCGGTGCCTCACCACAGGCCGAAAGCAACAAGGCCAACGGATCATGCATTTGAACCTATGAAACACTGAGCCAGTACCAACCTTTTCTCTTCATAAGTTGATCGCCTCAGGCATTCGTTATAGTGACGGAAAAATGTCTAACATTGATTCTTTAAATAATAATAGCAATGCATCATCTTGAAATCTTTGTCAAGGTCGTTGTTACTACAAACATCAAGAGACAGTAAGTACTCTTTCATTCCGTAGTATTATGGGAAAGTATGGAAGTAAAGGCCTTGGTCTTTCTGTCAGTTTCTTACCCTAGGCCTGGAATTTTTCATGCTGTGCTTCTGGGAAACGCTAAGTGAACATGGGTGCCCATATATGTGCTCAGAAATGCCTGAGTTAACTCTCCCATCGCCAGAATTAGATCATTAAACACACTATTAGCGAGTGCTCTCTATTTTGATTTTCATGTTAAGACTCATCTCTGGCTCACAGAATTAATTTTATCAATGACATAGAAAATGGTTGTTTTAATACGTTTCTGCACCGCGGCATCATAGCGGTGTTTTGCCCCAGGATTCCTCTCTAATGAGTTTAGCCAGCTTGAATTAGCTTGATGTATCATTAATGCATACAAATGGCTTTTATTTTTGTTCATAATCTGTTCATAATGCCGGGGCATTCTGCTCTTCCTAATGTTTTTAAAATGATTAAACGGCGATGTACTTTTTGACCTATTTAGCCCTCCTTAGAGTCGCTGATCAAAAGAATAAGAAAATATCACTTAACTGGCACAGTTAGGAGTTGTTACAATCTGTAGCTGATGTTACCTCGTTGTTTCAAAGTCTTGTAATTGGCAACATTTTACCCCCTTAGAAAGTCCCAACATAACCGCCTTTTGAATAACTGTGAAATTGAGGAGCTATTCACAAACACTAGGTTAGTAACACTGAATTTGCCCTGTTCCTGAAAGAGAAGTAAAGGGAATCTTCAAAAGAGATTGAAAGTTGTGAAGTTCTTTGACCTTGGTTTCTCCCGTGTAAGCCTGGCCAGGCATTGACTCTGAGGCTAGGGGTGGGTTAGTTGGGTTTAGAGTAGATTATGGGATCCCTAAAAGGCAGGCTCTGAAACCTGAGGCTGGTTTGCATACTTAGTTCAGAGCCTTTGGAGATGTTGTTTCAAGAAATACAATGCGGTGCCAGGCACGGTGGCGCACGCCTGTCATCCCAGAGGCTCGGGAGGCAGAGGCAGGAGAATCGCAAGTTCGAGACCAGAGGCAGTCTGCGTAACTTAGCGAGACCCTGTCTCAAAAAGAAAAGAAAGTGGGCTGGGGGTGCAGCTCAGTGTTCCAGCACTTGCAAAGCATGCAGGTGCAAGGCTCTGGGTTCAACCCCCAGTACCATAAAAAAAAGAAAGAAAGAAAGAAAATGTGGTAACAGCCTTACCAGTCTTCCCTGATGTAGGCAAACGTAAACTGTGAAAAGCAGATTGCATATTTATTTTTCCAAAAGAAAAATATGTTGCAAAAGCTTTGGGGAGTAAGCTCGTTGTGCTGTGGGGCTCGCGTGTTGCTGTGATGCCGAAAACTCTGCCACCTGTATTTCAAATACCAGCAGAGCCACCCATGATGGACAAGTTTCACCTGAGCTTTAGGACAGACTAGGGAGAAGGACCTTACAACCCACTCCTGAAACAACTGTTGTTATTGTTTGCCGTAAAGTCAGGTCCGACTCACAGCAACTCTGTATACAACAGAATGAAATACTCCCTGACACTGTGCCATCCCCAGCACTATGTCAGTGCTTCTCTGCTCTTCATAGGGTTTTCAATGCCTGATTGTTTTAGGAGTGGGCTGCCAGGTCCTTCTTCCTAGCCTACAGCACCTGGTATTTCCAGGTGGTCTCCTATCCAAGGATTAACCAAGCCCAACCCTGCTGAGCTTCTGAGATCAGACAGGATCAGATGCCAGGGTGGTATGGCTGTACACTCCAAAACAATTAGCCATGGAAAACCCTATGAATAGCAGAGAAACACTGTCAAATATAGCACTGGAAAATAAGCCCTCCTGGCTGGAAAACATTCAAGAAACAACTGGGGAAGAGTTGCCTCTTCAAAGTAGAGTCAATCTTAATGACAGGGATAGAAGAAAGCCCCTAGGACCTCCTTTTGCTGATGTGGTATGACTTAAAATGAAAACAAACATAGTGGCTGCAACATTGGGCTCAAACTTTAAAAGATCATGTGCATGACACTGTGTTGAGGAGTGTTTCATTCTGTTGTACACAGGGTTGCTGTGAGTCAGACCCGACTTGATGGCACCTAGCAACAAAAGCAAAACGTAAAAGCTTTGTGGGGTAGTGAGATTCTGTGAAATTTTGCCAAAGTGAAGTGAGAGATGATTTTTAAGGGATATGAAATACGGAAATAAAATCTACCCACATCACTAGCACCCCAGTGGCAATTATTGCTAAGGCCTTGTATGTCTGTGTGCATGGATTTGCATACTTAAAAAAATGGTTTATTGTGTATTTTGATACTTTGTAACCAGTTCTTCCCACCAGTGCTTTTCCTACACTGCAATTAACTGATGTTTGCATTGCATTCCATTGCGTAAACATGACAAGTTTTTGGCCCAGTCTCTGTTAGATGTGATTGTCGTTTTCCTATTTGACTTATTTCTGTTAGGATCGGTTTTCAGTGCCTGGCACTCTTTACTTAATGGTCCCTCTCCCTCCTTGGCTGCTTGCTCAGGATCAGTCACTCTAGGTGAGGTAGCCAAGTCAGTGAGTCACACAGTTCTTAGGGTTGTGATCCTTGGTGTCATAAATCCATCTTGGGACTCTGTTCCCATTCAGGTTTCCTCCCACAGCTGTCCCTTTCTGTACCTGGCCACAACGGATGTTTTCATTTTAAAAACCTTTGTTGACTTCTAGACAGATAAAGGTTTGCCTAGCGTGTTGAAGGCCCTGCGGTTTGAGCCCCATCACCACAATCAAAAACAAAGAAAAACATAATCAAAGGCTTTCCAACATAACACTTGCAAAGATGAAATGCACAGCCAGGAGACACAGACCTCAGTTCTAGAGTCCACTTTGTTGCTGTGCGTGACCTCGAGGGTGTTCCTCTCGTTCACCTGTAGAGGGCGGTGTGGAGCCGAACAGGGTCTCAGGTCCTTCTGGCTCTAAAGTCCTGTGAGGCAAGCCCCACTCCGCTAAGTGCAGGCACTACTTTGATTCTTCATTAATGATGAAATCTTGGTGTGGCGGTGGGAATGTTCTGTAGCTTCTACGCAACTGTACTGGGGTTTAATATTTTTATTTTTATGGTTGATGCACAGAATTAAATATGGAGGAATCCCCTAAAATTCTGGGCGTTGCACATGCTAGGCAAGCCACCCCGCACCCCGCCCCCAGCCTTCCCTTGATTGCATTTCAAAACCTGGTGGCGAGCTAAAATGCTTCTTTAAGTTACTATACTTTGTAAGATGTAAGGCTTATAATAAACATGGAGAGTGCTTGGGCTAAACACAGTAGCGTCATCGACATGTAGATTATTCCTGGTAAGTTCCCTAATGGAAGCCCATTCACACAGCCTGTTTTCTTCGTGTGATATGACAGGTGAGCGTGACAGGGTTGAGTACGTGACAGGGTCTCTCTGGGAATGACCCGGTGAGGAAGACAAGATCATGTGCATTTTAGGGCTTCTGCAATTCAGTGAGCTGCCACTAGGGGGCACTGAAAGCACTTATATGGATTATTCTCACCTACACATTTTTTTTTTTCTTTTGCTGTCGCCATGGAGAATACTGACACAGTAAAACTAATGCTGGTTTAAGAGACCATTTAGACCTGTAATAAGATACACTCCATAAAGTGTGTGAAGCCACTGGATCAGCAGCCCACGAATGCAGCAGGCAACAAAGTTTCATTCATTGGAATGAGAACAAAATTAAAAAGATGAAATTATGTATTCCATGGTTAAAGGAACCCCAGTCCCTTCTTTTTCTGCCTTGCAGGTAACTTTGCATAAGAATTAAAATCTGGCAGAAGATATTCCTCAGTAGAGCAGGATAAATAGATCGATTACGGCAAAAGATACTCCTTAGTTGTTGTTGTTAGGTGCCATCGAGTTGGCATCCGACTCATAGCGACCCTGCGTACAACAGGCGAAACACTATTGTCAGCGCTTCTCTGCTGTTCATAGGGTTTTCAGTGGTGGATTGATTTTTGAGAATGGGTTGCTGGCTCCTTCTCCCATACTCCTTAGTAGAACAGAATAAATAGATCGATTATTTAAGGATCTTATTCTCTTCTGATAGAACCTGGCAAGACTTGTGTTGATCTGAGTGTCGGCCTGGGTGTCGGTGTCTGGGGTGCCTGGGGCTGAGGTGGGCAGGGTGGGGAGCACCTGGCCACACTGCCAGGCTGTGGCAGCCGGCTGTCCTCCTTCTCTCTGCCCAACCTGGAGCTCTCTCAGTTCCTGGAGGCTCTGACTCACTCTTGTATTTGGAGAGAGATGAAGGAGAACGCTACTCCTGGGCAGAAGAAAGGGGGTCGATTGTTTGGCAGACGTAACTTTTCCTTCTGCACATCCCGGGGCTGGCAGTTGACCAGTGGTGGAGACCCTCCCAGAGCGTCCACAGCTGTTCATCTCCGTAGCAGGCCCAGTGGCAGCGATGAAGGACTGTGTTGTGTTTGTCTGGGAAGAATCTTCTAATTTCTTGCAGGTTTTTAGTTTCTTGTGTGTCCTCCCTCTCAGGATAGATGGCTTTTCCGTGCCACTGTCCACTTGCTTATTTTTTGCTTTCATCCTTTATTTTCTCCCATGACACGAAGTGCGTCTGAATTTCACACATCCTAGCATCTCAGGTCAGAAACAACTCAATTTCTTTGTGAAATGAGACTCATTACCCCTCGGGTTTCTCAGACGAGAAATGTATTCAATCACAGACCAAGTATTCGCCCCCAATTACTTTCCTATTCTCAGAATACTTACAAATTGAGTGTCTGGAACTTGCAAAGAAGCGACTATAGTCTGGAGATGTCTGTGGTTTTCAGCTGTTGGAATAACAAAGATCAGCCAGAATATCATGAGGAAGAAAGGTTACTTAAAAGTGCTCTCTTGTAGCCAGGGACGAATGCCTTACTGGCCCCCAAAATCTCGCCGAGGGGAGCCAGTGTGGAACCAGTGGCCCGCGTGTCAGGTGTCTGAGTGGATTTCAATCAGGACTGCAGTCACCCTCACGCAGGCAGAGGTGCATCCACGGACCTGCAGAAAGTGAGCGTGATTTTGTAGTGATGTTGGGAGGCTTGTGCTCCCAGGACCAGGTGGCAGTGTTGCCCACGTCCCTCTTGTCCTGCCTGGGGAGGGGAAAGCCAGCCTGGCAGGCCAGTGTCCAGTTCAGAGGAGCGGCCAGCTCCTTTTTCCTCAGTAACCACAGCTTACACAATCCACTGGGGCTGGGATTTAGCTCAGTTGGTAGAGCGCCGCTCTGCAGTCTCTGAGGTCCCGAGTTCGATTCCCAGCTCCACAAAAATGGGAGAAGGACGTGGCAACCCACTCCCAAGGCAACCCCGAAACAATCAGCCATTGAAAACCCTATAAGGGTCGCTATGAGTTGTACACGACTCAACGGCACCTAATAACAACAACAACACAATCTGTTTCCTCATGGACAAAGGAGAGTCTGCAGCCCAGACACAGGGCGAGACGCACTGATCTCCCACGGCTCCTCGTTTCCACCCTCAGCAGGTTTCCTAGTGACTCAGGGAATTCGGGTGAAGTGGGAGCGTGGCCCATGTGCTATCACATCAGATCCACTCACAAGTGGGTAGCGTCGGCATGGTGCCTTCGGGGCCTATTCCTCCCCTGGGCATCTCCCTCTGGAGCCTCTGGGTGCCCATCTCCTGTGGCCCCCACCTTGCCATCCGCTCACGGGTGCAGCGGGGCTCTAGGTATGTTCTATTGTCGCTTGTGCCCAGCGCTGTGCCTGCCAGGAGCGGCTCAGTGGGAGGTGGTGGGCGCTGTCACCCCTGTGCACAGAGCAGAACGGGGGCTGTCCTTTCAGCCCAGGAAAACTGGGACAGCCACAGCAGGGCCTGGGCAGTCTCCCTCCAGCAAAGCCAGGGCCGTCCCCAAGCCGGTGCGCATGCCTCAGCACAGCTTCCCGCTTCCTGTCTTCTGTCCCTCCTCTGGGCTTGTCCGCAGTGTCTTCTCCCCTCTGCAAAAAATCGTGTGCTCTGAGTCACAGCTCTGCCCCGCTGCCTGCCCTTTCCACATGCTCATCAGAGAAAAACAGACAGCTCCCGTATCAGTCCCTGCTGCCATGTGGGGTGGAGGCAATTTGGAGGCTCGTGAGGAGATGAAGTGGTAGCTAGAGGCAGCCCTTTCAGCATGGCATGCAGCTCACTGAACTGCTGTCCCAGGCCAGGTTCAGAACGGGGAGGGCGTGAGAAGCCAAACACCTGCGTCAAGGGCGGAGCCAGGTGCTGCCTCCCACCCGGCCGGCTGGTCAGCGGGGAAGCGTGACCCAGGCACCACCAGCACTTTTGTCCCCATCTTAGCTTGCTTGTCAGAGATGTGCAAAGCAAGGACAGCTGGGCTGGCACGTGAGCGATGTTTGTGTTGGGAGGCAGAGTCTGTCACTGTTGCATCCCTTCTGTGCACTTGGGCTTTTCGGAGTTGTGGTTAACATCTGACATTTCTGGGTATTTCATATGTTACCTAGTTACGTATACTTAAGCAAACGTTTCTGGTTAAAATGTTTGGGAAAATACAGAGAACTATAAAGAAGCTGAAACAGTCAGCCATTAAAACCCTATGAGGGTCGCTATGAGTTGGATACCAACTCGACAGCACCTAACAACAACAACATAAAGAAGCTAATAAGAATTACCTGTGACCCCACCTGCTAAGAATAACTAGCATTTTATTATAAGTCCTTGTCTGTTTCCAACTTTTAAAATAGAATTGGGACTTCATGTCATTTTAAAGTTATTTTAAAAAAGACCTGAGAAGCCAGGTGCTGTAGTGCACACCTGACGTCCCAGCAACTCGGGAGGCTGAGACAGGAGGATCGAGAGTTAGAGGCCAGCAGCAACCTGTACAACTCAGCAAGACCATGTCTCCAAAAAAAAAAAAAAAAAAAAAGTCTTAAGACTATTTTTGTGTTATTTAACCCTCTCTAAAACTTTTCCTTTTGTGATTTCCAAGCCCAACTTTCTAAGCTGGCATCTTTCAGCCCTAGAGACAGCACTCTGGGCTCGAGACTAGATTCATTTTGCAGGTGTTTTTGACACCCTGTGGTAGCACCATGGGGTTTGAATCTAAGATGCCCCCCAGAGGTCCTGTGTTTGAACATGTGGTCCTGGGTGGTGGCCTGGTCCTGGGAGGCTGTGGAACTTGTGCAGGTCGGACCTAGCTGGCAGAAGCAGTCACTGGGAGGTGGGCTTTTAGAGGTCTTGGCTGGACCCCTGGTCCTAGTTCTCTCTGCTTCCGGCCACCCCCGGCCCTGCCACTAGGTGCTCCACCACGTTTCTCACCATGACGGACTGAGATCCTGTAAACCGCGAGGCAGAAATCGGTCCTTCCTCCTCAGCTTGTCACAGCGACGAGAAAAGCTCGGTCACACACTGGCTTCGAGGAGTGGAGCGATGGCGCCCCAGTTGAGGCGCGAAGGCAGCCTTGGAGGCTGGGAGAGGCCAGAAACGGCCTCCCCCAGAGCCTTGGAGAGAGCACGGCTCGCTTCCAGGAAGCGGTCAGGCTGCAGGACTGTGGGAGAATGAGTTTCCGCTATTTGAAGCCGCTGGTTTTATGCGAGCAGCCACAGGAGGCTGGGACTGGCAGAAAGAGGAGAGGTGGCCAGGGGGCTCCTGGGGAGAGCCTGGGTCTCCAGTGCCCACAAAGCACCTGAGGAGCCCCGCAGGTGCCCCAGGACGTCCACCGCACACGTGGATCCTGGGAATAGGTGGACCTCTGAGGGCCCAGCACCTGCCCCACGACGGCAGCCGGAGCTGGAGGTTTAGATGGATTTAAAGACACAGGGGGTCTTTTAACATCCTGCGGCACCCTGGAGACCAGAGGGAAGAGAGCTCAGGCCGGGTCTGTCTTGCCTTCCTGGGGGCGATCCCAGCCGGGCAGGACTGAAGCCCCAGCTCCTTTCTGGCAGTTTCAGTTGATTCATCAAAGTCTGTGCCTGCAGCCGTAGCCCTGTGGCATCCGATCCCATCAGATCTCGGAAGCTAAGCAGGGTCGGGCCTGGTTAGTACTTGGATGGGAGACCGCCTGGGAACACCAGGTGCTGTAGACTTGGGAG